>PGCI01000166.1:0-201179 GCA_002873125.1 Puccinia coronata f. sp. avenae | reverse complement strand
AGAGATAAAAAGAATATAATTCTTTTTATAGAGGGGCCTGCTGGCGCAGGGGTGTTTGTAGGCACTGCAAAAGGGGTTGTATCGTTTACAACCCCCCGCGTAACGTCGGCCAGAGGCGACCGATGTTACATCGGTCGCCCAGACCGATTTTATGTCGCCGGGCCCACCGATACATTAGAACAAAGGCATAATGTATCGGTGGGAGCCGCCAATGTAACATCGGTCTGGTAGACCGATGTTACATTGGTTGCCGCCACCGATCTAGCCGCGGGGGGTTGTAACCGATAAACCCCTTTGGCGGTGAGGTGCCCTCTAAATCAGAGATCTGCAAGCAGGGTGGTATCTGATTAAGCAAACAATGGGTTTCTGCGTAACAGAAGGTGGTACCAAAGTGCCCAATTAGGAACCAGAATGGGGACAGAAGGATGAAAGAAGTACTCACTATTGCTTCTTTCAAGCCAAAAAGCCACGTAGGGGGTGAAGTAGAGCTGCTGGGTAGACTGAAGGGTTTCTGCGTAGAAGCTGGACACGTAGGATGGTTGATTTAAAGAGAACACCACGGATAAAACAGGCAAAAAGGGCAGAGTAACTGAAATAAGGACAGGACACGGCGTAACTGATTGACTGTAATAATAATTGATGATGATGGACAACTTTTGGCGGGAAAGAGGGATCTATGTATACCAATTTCACTTGGAGCTCACGTAAGCCTCTCAATTTGAGAGGCTTACGTGAGCCTGGCCGGACAGGCGTGCCAGCCGTGCACGCCTGGTCGGACAGGCGTGCCGGCCATGCACGCCTGTCCGGAGGCGTGCAAGGCCTGCACACCCTCCGGACAGGCGTGCATGGCCAGAAAACCTGTCTGGCAGGGCCGCACGCCAAGCCGGCCGTCCTCACGCCATTGTAGGC
The DNA here is from genome assembly GCA_002873125.1 of Puccinia coronata f. sp. avenae. Lineage (NCBI taxonomy): Eukaryota > Fungi > Basidiomycota > Pucciniomycetes > Pucciniales > Pucciniaceae > Puccinia > Puccinia coronata. The sequence goes on along the minus strand of PGCI01000166.1, from coordinate 200,270 downwards.
CTGCGGACAGCGTGCAGCATGCGGGGTTTGCACGCCTGGTTGGGAAGGCGTGCAGCCCCCGCATGCCTTTTTTTTAGGCGTTTGGGGGGTGTGCGCATGCCCTTTGGGCGTGCCACTATCAAGCCCCAGGTTAACCACTTCTTCACCAGCTTGATGAAAATTTTCATCATCACTCATCAACCAACTTAGAAGAAGCACAGAACACTTGGATCAACACTCCTCACTACTCAATCACACAGGTCCCATCATTTCCCTACGTTGTTGTGGTCATTTGGTGTCATCTGATTGAATAGGGGACCTATAATTTTACAAGTCTTTTTTCACAAGGCTTAAGCCTTGTAAAGGAAAAGGGTTGTAAAATTACATAATACCCATGTCACTATGTAATTTTAAACTCCTTTGCCCAAATTCTCATGCCATGTAAATAAATCCTTGTAAAATAAGGCTTGTAAAAATCTTGCAATCATTACCAAATCACAATTTTTACAACCCTTTCTTTACTATGACCTAAGCTTTGTAAAATAAAGGGTTGTAAAATTATATGAATGGTGCAAATATACAAATTTTGCAACCCTTAATTTTACAACCTTGAAGCCTTGCAAAAGAGGGCTTGTAAAATTACTCTCACTCAGTACCCACACATAGTTTTACAGCCCTTCAATTTTTTTCCACAAGCCTTATTTCCATTTGTGCACCTGTTGCATCAATGTCATTCCTTGAGTCCTCAAGCCACGGGCCTCTCCCCTGTCATTGAGGGGAGTGCATACTCCTCTTGGTGACCGACTGGTCTTTGCCGGTCACCAAAAGGATTACACATTCCTCTTGCCAACCAATTTGTACCGGCAAGAGGAGTGAGTACTCCTCTTTGTTACCGTCCTGTGCCAGTTACCGAGAGGAGTGACCGGCACAGACCATTCACCAAGAGGAGGCATCCTCTCGGCAGAAAGGCGCGGACCGTTCACCAAGAGGAGCCTGCACAAACCAGTCACCGAGAGGAGTGACTCCTCTCGGTGACCGGCAAAAAAACGTTCACCAAGAGGACACCATGAAAAAACAATTGTCACTTGATATCAAGTGACATTACTCAACTTTGTTTACAGCTTCAAAGCTACTCCATTCATACTCTTAATTTAATTTTGGTCTTCTTGATGTTCCTTTTGGAAAAAATCAGCAAAAAATGAGCGTCAGCTCAGCGCTCACTGCGGCAAAGCTCAGCCTGCTCAGCAGTTCAGCTCATAGCCAACTTTGGTGCAGTTCAGGACTCAGAGTGGCCAGGAGCTTGGCATTTACTGTGCCATTGCTCAGCTCTCATTGTACCAAAGTTCAGGGATCCCCATGAAATAGATCAGTTCTCATTGAAACTGAGCAGAATTCATTCTACATAGTTTTAGGAAAAGAAAAGGTTTGGATAGATTGTGGATAGCTGGCTGGAGTTGGCCGGATGTCACTTGATATCAAGTGACAATTGTTTCTTCATGGTGGGAGCGACTCCTCTTGGTGACCGGCACATACTGTTCACCAAGAGGAGTGACTTCTCTCGGTGACCGGCACAAACTGTTTACCAAGAAGAGTCACTCCTCTTGGTGAACGGTCTGTGCCAGTCACCGAGAGGAGTGAGAGGAGTGACTCCTCTCGGTCACCGGCACAGACCGTTCGCCAAGAGGAGTCATCCTCTCGGTGAACGGTCTGTGCCGGTCACCGAGAGGAGTGCATACTCCTCTTGGTGACCGGCACAGACCAATAACCAAGAGGAGCACGCCCTCCTCTTGGTGACCGTTGTGTGCCGGCTACCGGGAGGAGTGCATACAGCTCTTGGTGAATGGTACAGACCAATCACCCTGGGCAGCACTCCCTCATCTTGGTGACAGGTCTGTGCCAGTTACCGAGGGGAGTGCGTACTCCTCTTGGTGACCGACACAGACCAATCACCAAGAGGAGCGGTGACCAGTCTGTGCCGGTTACCGAGAGGAGCCCGTACTCCTCTCGGTGACCGGCACAGACTGATCACCAAGAGGAGCGGTGACCGGTCTGTGCGGGTGACCAAGAGGAGCTCGTACTCCTCTCGGTGACCAGCACAGACTTATCACCAAGAGGAGCGGTGACCGGTCTGTGCCGGTGACCAAGAGGAGCTTGTACTCCTCTCGGTGACCAGCACAGACTGATCACCAAGAGGAGCGATGACCGGTCTGTGCCGGTTACCGAGGGGAGTGCGTACTCCTCTTGGTGACCGACACAGACCAATCACCAAGAGAAGCGGTGACCAGTCTGTGGCGGTTACCGAGAGGAGTCCGTACGCCTCTTGGTGACCGGCACAGACCAATCACCAAGAGGAGCGGTGACCGGCTGTGCTGGTGACCGAGTGTACCCTCTCGGTGACCAGCACAGACTGATCACCCAGAGGAGAGGTGAGTCTGTGCCGGTGACTGTGAGGAGTGCATACTTGGTGACCGACACAGACCAGTGATCACGCAGAGTGAGTACGGGTCATTGAGAGGAGTGTATGCACTCTTCCCCATGATTGGTACAGTACTGGCCATTGAGAGGAACTTACTCCTTGTGATGGCCGTACTGACTGTACCGGCCATCAGAAATTCTCCTCTTGATGGCTGGTAAATTTCCATCTAACTATCCCCAACAATTTCTTTACATGTGAGACTTTGCATGGTATAAAGAACTGTAAGAGAAAAGCTTGTCAAATTACATGATTGGGGGCAGAACACAGTTTACAGGCGCAATGCTTGTAAGCTTTGTTGTGTAAAATCCCTACCGTAGAACTCTATAAGCAGCTTTTTACAAGGGTGTAATTTACAAGGATCAAAAATAAGTGTAAGGCTGGTAAAAATACATAACCCCCCCATCAATATGTAATTTTACAACCCTTCTGTTTTACAAGGCATAAGCCTTGTAAAAAAATACTTGTAAAATTCTCCTACCCCATTGAATAGTAAGCAGATTTTCCAACTTCTCCTTCTTCAAAGTTCTTCTTGAGCTTTGATCTTATCATTCCTCTTTCCCCTTAACCTTTACCTTCTTCTTCTCTTCTCCCATAAAGAATCAAACCAATAAAGACATCAAATAATCAATAAAAGCTTCATAAACATTTATCTTTATTGCTTCTGTGGACTGCAGCTTAAAATTCACATAGGTTTCCTGATAAATAACCTTTGCCACCATTAAAAATCAAGGCAGTCTCTGACTGTACCCTCTTTTTCTTCAAGAGAGGAGGCATAGATTTTGCTCAGCTTAAACCCATCTCCTTTAAAGGATTGAAAGCTTAAATCAGTCTAAAAAGACTTCATCCCTTTCTTTCCTCTCCTCTTCCCTTCTTTTCCTCCCTTTTCTCCCTTCTAGTTGTTTTCCCTTATCCTTTGGAATTCAACTAGCGTCCCCCAACCTTGTGTCCTGTTGTCAATGTAGAGACTCAGGCTCACACACAGGTACGCTGCGATTTCGCGGGATAAAGCAACAATCATTGAAGTTGAAGAAGTCTATTACTGTGAGCAAGCACGTTTGACACTCATGTCCCTTGGTGCTTTCAAGAAGGCTAACGCCCGGTTCCACATCTCAGGTGATTTTGATACAATCAACTTGCTTAGCAAATTGGGAAAGTTATTGTTGACCAGCAAGTTTGATTCCAAGACAAAAAGCTGGCCCCTACCCACATCCACTTCGCATCCTCAATGTCCACCAATTTTTTTTTCCCAATTGTACCGGCAATACTTGCAATAAATTAAGATGAATTCTCTGTTTAAGTCCCCCCACCTGATTGAAAGCAGTCAGTTCTTGTGAAACCCAGAGGAACTGTCCCAAGACAAGAAGACCCTTCTCTTTTGGTACTGCTTGTTTGGCCATGCCAGCCTACGACAAATCAGAAGGTTAGTCAAACTGAAACTGGGATATGGCCTCCCTGAACACATGCCCGCCGGTTCAATTAAATGTCCCTTGTGTGCCATTTGTAAAGCCACTAGGACTACCACCCTTGGCCCAAGCAACAGGTGCTTGGAGATACTCTTAGTTGTGTGTTTCAACCTTATGGGCCCTTTTGACCCCCCACAATGACCGGCGGTAAGTATGCAATGACCATTTGTGACACATTCACCTCTTATAGTGAAGTCAAGGTCTTCAAGGCAAATTCTGATGCCACCAATACTATCATTCAGACCATCAACAGATGGTAAAAAAAAAACCGGAGGTACTTTGAAAATCCTCCGCTTGGACAATGGGGCCGGGGGAATTCAAATCAAAGGCTCTGGCAGAAGATTACTTATCTGGCAAGGGTGTCATGGCAGAATGGTTGTTGCCCTATCATCACTTCCAGAATGGGGCTGCCAAACGCTACAATTGGACAGTACAAGACATGGGGCGGAGTGTACTGTATGACAGTCAACTTGGCAAACATTTTTGGGGGTATGCATTCATCTGGTTGGCTTGGACTATCAATTGCATCCCCAACAAGACATCAAAGACCATTAACCCATATGAGTTCTTCTACGGCGATAAACCCCAACTCAATGGTACGCGTGTTTTTGGATCAAAAGCTTATGTTCTTGTTGCACCAGAAAAACAAAAAACTCAAAGACTGTGCCGTGGAGGGACTTGTTGTTAGACACGTCGAAGGATCCAAAGGTTGGACCTTCTGGATACCAGCCACAAAGAAGCTGGGGTTGTCGGCTTGAGAAGACTTTTGCCAAAACAGCCTCCCCTCCGGAACAGAAACCGCAGAAGTCAAAACACTCAAGCTAGGAAACTTCAAGGAGGAGGAAGCGGTAGCAGAACAAGAAGCAATTATCGATGGACTATCCGCCATGCCTATTCAAGCTCAGAGCAATGTCCCCACCTCCTTCAGAGGTGCAATGAAATCCACAGAAGCCAAGGAATGGAAGGAGGCAATGGATCAAGAACTTGACAACCTCCGCAGAAAGTCCGTATGGAGAGTCTTCCCACTCCCGAAAACTTGAAAAGCTCTCGGAGCACGATGGGTCTTCGCAAAGAAAACCAATGATGAAAGGTTGATCCATTACAAAGCATGCTACGTGGCCAAGGGGTCAACAAGGTAGAGGGTACCGACTATGCGCAGACATTTGCCCTGACGGCAATTTTCATGTCCATGCGTGTGCTCCTCACAGTTGCAGCACAACACCAATGGCCTATGTACAACTTTGACTTTGTGGCGGCCTACCTCAACGCACCAATCAACAAAGAGGTGTGGGTCAGGGCACCAGAGAGTCTACCAGTGGCGGATGGCAAAGCGTGTCTACTGGATAAGGCTCTCTATGGCACAAAGCAGGCAGCCAGATGCTGGTGGGAAGCATCTGAGCTCCACCGTTTTGTTGTTAGGATACAAGTCAAGCTATCATGACTTGAGTGTGTATACACTGAGCAACAAGACCAACCACTTGATCATATGGGTACATGTGGACGACGGCATTGTCACCGGATCCTCGAATGCAGCACTGAAGAAGCTAGAAGAACAACTGAAAGGGAGTCTTGAGATCAAGTCAAATGAAGGCCTAACCAACATGGTTGGCGTCAACATCCGTAGAATGTCTCAAGGTTTTGAGTTGCACCAAGCTACACTGATTGACAACATCCTACAAGAATGCTGGGATGGGTTGACCGTCAAAGCTATGCCGTTACCCAAAGGCTTTAACAGCAACTTTGCTAACGATGAACCGGGGGTGAATCAATCTGAATACCTGTCAATCATTGGAAAACTCAACTGTGTCTCAGTTGGATCACAGCCAGACATCACCTATGCAGTCAACTGTTTAGCCAGGTTCTCTTCCAGGCTGTCACCTGAACACTGGAAAGCAATGAGCCACCTTGTCTGTTACCTAGCCGGCACCAAAGATAGGCGCCTGAAGAACAACCCTTCCCAAAACAACGCGCGCCCCGTGCCGGAGTGTTTCACTGACGCCAACTGGGGTGGACCAAATGCCTGTTCAACGTATGGGGTTCCCATTTGCCTATACAAATGTCCCATCATGTGGGTATCTTGGAGACTCGTGACCGTGGCCAGCTCAACCTGCCAGGCTGAGTACGTGGCTCTAGGGCACGTGTCAGCCTTAGAGACAACACTGTTGCCCAAAAGGCTTCAACAGTGCCTTACTCATAATCCATGATATCACAGCTTCAATTTAATATATTACATGTGCCATAGTTGTGTTGTGTTATTCCGCAGAAATGAGGAATAATGATTTAAGATTAAATCACGTCTAAATTATTTCCCCTGTGAATATAATCCCTTTTAATCTCCAAGGTTTTGCACATGGTTTTGCACCTTGCATATATTCAATTTGATCTTCTGAGTTCATCTTCCACATGGCTGAAGGATGAACAAGATCAGATCATCGAACCAGAACAATAATTTTTAGAGCATTACTCCAGAGTTTTTTATCATTACTCAACAACCTAAAGGTCCTCCCATTTCCTCACTTATTAGTGGTCATTTGGGGTCACCTGTTGTTGACTAATTCATCACTACTCTTACCTACTGCTCTCTAATTTTATTCTTCTGATCTTTTGATCATAACCTTTCCTCTTCATCATCATCATTCATCAGAGGCACTTCTTCATAGAAGTTATCAGCATATTTCATTGCTTTTTTAGTGGGCTTCTAAGTTATCATTCCCACCCAGGTTTTCCCTTAAAAGCCTTGGCTAGTTTCTTTTAGCCTAAAAAATAGGACTGCTGAAGAGCAGCTTCACCCTCTTGGTACTTAACAGAGGAGGCGTAGAGCTTACTCCGCTACTCCCTCTCCTTTCTTGGATTGAGCATCATTGCTCCCCTCCTAGGGTCAGAGAAGCAAGGTTTCAAACCTTGATCATCATTATTATTTTCATCATCAGCTTCAAAGCTTGATTATACTCTCTTTAAGTCCTCATCATATCTTGTCATAGTCATTCCTTCCCTTGAAATATATTGAGTTGTCCCCCATACCTTGTGTCCTGCTGCCACCGTAGAGGTCCAGGCTCACAGCACGCAAATCAACACTCACTGTGGATCAGGAATCTCCTCCAAGACATACTTGGCTTCACCTTTGCAGTTCATGTCTTCTGCAACAACCAGTCCGCGGTAAAAATAGCGTGCAAAGACGCATCCAACAAGCAAACACAACATGTTGAACACAAATTCTACATAACAAACCAAGCTCTCCACCAATGGAAAACCCAAATCAACTGGATTCCAGGAAAGGACAAATTGGCGGACGTTCTCACCAAAGCTCTTGGTAAATTAGCACATCAGACGACCGGCCTTGCAATCCAAGGTTACCCCGGATAAAAAATTTCTTTTTCTCCTTTTTTTGTTTTTTGTGTTTTTCTTTTGCCTCTTCCTTTTCTCTCTACATTTCTTTTTTTGTCCTTCATCATGTGTGTCAGTTTCTCATCAAGGGGGGGGGGATGTTAGTACATGTAGAGGAAATGTCAGTAGTTCTTGACTACGTGGCCTGTCACACATTTGTAGCTAGTATTTATACCTTCATCACTTGTTTAGTAATGAAGCATCTTTTCCTTTGAGCTCACTCTCCAACATTTCAAACCCATGTATTCTTCTTCTCAGAAAATTATTCACACACAGACCTTCCCCTATTCTGTAGACCAAACAGAAACCCTCCTGTCATCATTGCTTATATTCATGGACTGAGACATTATGTTGTTCTTCAATTGACAAACATTCACCTTTTTCCTGCCCCCAGACCAATTTGAAACAGACACCCTCTACCAAGGCATGAGCAGGCCCATGAGTGGCATGACATCTATGCTGCATGTTTTAATATTTTGAATTCTGTGAGGCCTGCCACTGGGCCCACCTTGAATATTGATGATTAGTGACATGCAGCCAACAGTTGAGCAATGTACTTACAACCACTAATTTATTCCCCATTCCGCCTTGCAAACCTGGATTCTAATAGGCTTTCCATCAAAACCACTCTGAATACTGCTTTTATGCATCCAAAACATGAGAAATATTATCAAACCCCTTTATTCACAATTTCAGGAATCAAATGAAGATTGATATATATGACTGATTTCTCAAATCCATCAATAACACATGAGCACTATATTTATGATGTGGAAATTACAACTCTTCTTTACAAGTGATTGATCAGCATCTTTTTTTTTTTTTTTTTTTTTAGATAAGCAATAGAATCTTGAAGAAGTTTAGCTTTATCACAAAGAACCCAACCTTTTTTGTCTTTTCTTTTTTTTTAGTCCTCATCTTTGATCAGTTGCAAAGCTCTTTGGGTTTTTTGTGGGGAGCTGGACAGAGTAACCAAGTCAATTATGTGAAGAAGAAATGGGAGTTGTAGAGGGTAAAGTAAGATGAGCAAAGTGTGTTGCCTTCCATGCACACTCAAGAACACCTTGGAAACCTGAAAAATCAATACCAAACCCATGTTTAGGAAAGACAAATTCTCCTTCAATCAATTTGCCAGTTGATTTGTTGCTTGGGAGCCATGTGACAAGTCTCAATTGCTGTGACATTGGTTTGCAAATTTGTTGAGGGTGAAGGATAAGTGAGAAGTGAACGCATTGGGATCCGTTATAAAATCTTGAGACAGGCCAGGAGCCTCCAAAGGTTAGAAGTGATCTTTGACTCCGTCAAACAGAGGTTTTGAAAGGGCCTACAATTGTTCACCAATGAGTTGATTTGCCTCAGGTAGATGGGTTTGGAGATCTTCCCAGCCTTTGCGATCACAAGATACCTTCTCTGCAATTACGGTGATTCCAACTGTGGTCTTTAATTCATATGCTTTACGTCAACCTAGACTGAAAAGATGGCCGGCGTATGCTGGACCATTTGAGTAGTTGGGATTCTGGAATTTGGCTTGGGCAATTAGATGGTGGCTGAGATTTTGGAACCGGGCCTTGAGTGAGCTGTCCATTGTGGCAAACAGGTAGAACTTGACTATGGCAACAATGTGTTTGCAACAACTATTGGCGTAGTCTATGAAGCTTTTGTGGAACATACGTATGTTGATGTTGCGGTCCTTCCGGCAAACATGGGCCATGATTTGCTCCTACCCAGCAAACTTGAGGTTTGCATCCTTCCGGTGTTGAAGTTGATGGGCTGATATGAAAGCTCAATGACAAAGCTGCTTATTGGAGAGAGTTTGTGGTGCAGGTTGGGGGCATGGCCCACGTTGAGTGGGGGCATTGTTGATACTTGGCAACTGTCCAATTCTAAAGGGGAGTCCTGAGACAGCTGGTAATTGAGGACATTGGCGCTGGATGTCCTTAACGCACTCTAGAGGATTGTGGGCCTTTCCAGGACAGGATTTGCAAATAGGGGTTTCAAGGGTGTTGGGGGGAGGGTTATTGTATTTCTTTGCGCATGCCTTGGTAAGCCAGGTTAAGTGCCTTGGAGGTTGCACATTGTTTTGGGTTTGGGAGATCTGGTTTAAACAGTGCCAAAGAAAAAAACTGTCAGCATGGTATCAATGCCCCCATCAACTCTCCCTTTGTTCAACCATACTGCCCATGCATCATAGAGGCCTTCACACTGGCAGTGACGTAGGGCATCTCAACCGAATGGTTCATACGCACACCAGTGGAGGCCTCCAGAGGAAAATCATGGCAAATCCATATGACATTGGGAGGGATGGGGTTATATAGATAGATAAATGACTTGCCTCCGTGCTCATGATGGCCTTTGATTCTTAGTTGTTTTTGGAATCCAGTGGTTCCAGAGGTCCAAATTATTGAGCGGCGATAGAGGTCCAAAAAATTGAGCAGCAATGGGGTTCAAAGAATTGAGCAGCAACGGGGTCCAAATGATTGGGCAGAAACAAGGTCCAAACAATTGAACAGCAACAGTGGTTGAAACAATTGAGCAGGAAGGAGAAAAAAAATTCTGGAGGTGACCAAGGTGCAAGAAGAAACAGGGTGGTCAACGGCAGCACAGTTGGTCTCTGCGGAGGCACTGGCAGAGGTTGCAAGGAGCAAAACAGAGCGGCAAATTATCTGTGGAGGCACTAGAACAGGGCGGTTTCAAGGAGCAACCCAAGGCAGGGGTTGATCTGGTTGATAGTTGAGTTGGCGGCAGCGCTGGCAGAGGTCACAAGGAGCAAAACAAGATTGGGGTTGTGGGAAAGTCTTGGGGCGCGTCTGTCAATCTTTCCTGCTTTCTGCGCCAGAACTTCCCCACAACCAACAATGGACTCGCACCATGGCCACGCCCATTTACCCCACCAAGGCCCCTGAGGTTAACAAAGGTGTGTTTATCCCTCCAATTGTTTGATTGAATTTCAAAGAGGACTGAATTCTGCTTGCATATTTTGACCTGCTCTAATTTACTTTCTCAGATCAAACAGCCAGAAAAAAGTTCTGCGAGGTTTTCAGGAAGTTGGAACCAGTCACTCCAATATTATATTTGCTCACCATCAGCGCTGTAGTGAATTCTCTAACAAGAATGGACTCATTATGCTACTCAAAATTGGAGGCTAACACAGTGTCATTCTCTTTGTGTATAGTCCCCCAAAGACACTTTGAGGATCTTCAAACATGAGAAGGGTGAATTCTACTACCAGATCTTGCCTTCTTTTTGTTTTGTTAATAATGAGGTTTGTCAACCTGATTCATATGCTTTAAACCAAGGATAATGGTGCCAGTATCTTTGGTTTGAGACCAAAGAACCATCAGAGCTGGGCGAGCTGAGCTCGGCTGGCTGCTCATCCAGCTCTATATACATAGATCTATGCCTATATACATAATGTATGTATATAAAAATACAGATGTATGCACTCACATGTACGCATATATGCCCACATACATATATAAGCAAAATGAGGTCAGAAATGGCAAAAACTGGGCAGAATTAGGTTATTTTTCAAAAAACCAGTTTCTGGCCAGTTTTTGCCAATTTGGACCACATTTTGCACATATGTATATATATATATATGGCCAGTTTTTGCCAATTTGGACCACATTTTGCACATATATATATATATATATATATATATATACATATATATATATATATATATATATATATATATATAATATATATATATATATATATATACATATATATATATATATATATAGGCCAGAAACTGGTTTTTTGATATATATATATATATATATATATATATATATATATATATATATTATACATGTATATGTATATATAGATGTCAGAAATGGCAAAAACTGGGCAGAAACTGGTTTTTTCCCAAAAAAACTAGTTTTGGGGGGTTTATCCATACCCCACCGGGATTCTAACAGGTGGCCCTAACCTAACCTAACCAGACCTAACCTATGTTTACCTAACCTGTCAGCTTGCTACTATGACAGAGCCAACCTGACAAAAGTAACATAAATAGAGACATTATTACTACAATATTAAGACCCAGTTATATGACTAATAATGTACAAAAAACTCAGTTTACTTATTTTTATCCAATGAGCTTAGCAAAGTCCTGGCACCATAAAAATAAGTAATAAATTAAAATAACAACTACTTTTTACAAAAATACTAAATAACTTCTAAACCTTGAGGATAACTTAAAATATTATGTCATATTCTGAATCCTCATGCAAATTAATGTAGGGTCCCTCACTGGAAGTACCCCTAAATTCCTACTCCTTCACCTTGAACCAATTACCCGTAAGAATTGGCCACAAACATATGTCACACGGACATTACACACGTATGTACTTGTTATATATGCATACTATATGTGAAATGACCAATTATGGACTTATAATTGAGGTGTTGTGTATAGTTTGGGAGTTAGGCCCAATTGGGGTTTAAACCTCCAACCTTGCGCGTGGATTATATAATCCAATTGGAAATTGGCCAAATGCGTGGAAATAGCTAATCCCCTAGTTACCACATATGTACAAGTGTAACTAGGGTAAAAGTAGATTCTACGTGGTTTATTTACAAGGTTTTATTAATAAAAACCTTGAATACATAAGAGTAACATAGCCAGCGTGGCCTTTAATGATTGGCCTTAGCCATTTGTGGCCCATTTGCGTCATTTGTGGCCCATTTCAGATACAATCACATGTCAGTGTTGCTATGTACCTTAGTTACAATAACTAAATAATTTATTAAGGTCATGGAAAGCACTTGTGACGCAGAATTAATGACCAGCAGTGTCATTGGGATGAGCCTTGTTAGTGCCAATCTCCCAAATTGGCCACATTGCGCTGAAAACCAGTTACCACACGCACACAGGCAGAAAGGTCCTCCACTATGAGTGAAATTGGTATATATAGAGCCCTCTTTCCAAGCCAAAAGTTGTTCCCCATCATCAATTATTATTACAGTCAATCAGTTACGCCGTGTCCTGTCCTTATTTCAGTTACTCTGCCCTGTTTTGCCTGTTTTATCTGTGGTGTTCTCTTTAAATCAATCATCCTACGTGTCCAGCTCCTACGCAGAAATCCTTCAATCTACCCAGCAGCTCTACTTCACCCCCCTACGTGGCTTTTTGGCTTGAAAGAAGCAATAGTGAGTACTTCTTTCATTCTTCTGTCCCCATTCTGGTTCCTTAATTGGAAAAGCACTTTGGTACCACCTTCTGTTACGCAGAAACCCATTGTTTGCTTAATCAGATACCACCCTGCACTGCCGGCATTAACCGGTCGAACACGGCTGCTCGAGCAGTGCTCGAACAGCTGTGTTCGACCGGTGGTCGGACGGACACTGTCCGACCGAAGCAAGAGCCAACTGGTCGGACAGATTTGTCCGACCGGTCCCGGCTGGTCCTGTGCAACCGGTCCCAGGAACTGATCGGACAGGCCTGTCCGACCCGCCGGCAGGTGCTTCGGTCGGACAGTGCCTGTCCGACCACCGGTCGAACACGGCTGTTCGAGCACCGCTCGAACTGCCGTGTTCGACCGGTTAATGCCGGCAGTGCTGCTTTGCAGATCTCTGATTTAGAGGGCACCTACAAACACCCCTGCGCCAGCAGGCCCCTCTACAAAAAAGAATTATATTCTTTTTATTTTTTTCCTACTACTTTTCTACGTGAAATTATCCCACTTTACGCTTCATTTGCACTCTTATCACCTTTTGTAGCTAAAGGGTACTAGCCCTTGGCATCACAGAGGCTGACATAACCTAACCTAAGCTGAACCTAACCTAACCTAACTGAACCTAACCTAACCTAACAGGGTTTTTTTTTAATCTGGCTCCGTCCAGCTCATCCAGCTCTGCATGATCTTTGGTCTTAAACCAAAGATACTGGCACATTTATCTTTGGCTTAAGACCAAGGAAATTGGGTTGACACAGGTGTTAATACTAATGCATCTGTGATTGTAGCCCTAGACCCCCAGAGCCCGCTCTCCCAACCTACGTCAAACACCTGCGCGCTTGCAAAAAGCTGCTGAATGATACCTTTGGGCAGGTCAAAAAGCCAAAGTGTAGGGAATGGCAGACGGCTCTGGAGCCAGACAAACTTACCTTTGTTTGTCTCGTCATCTTCCCCCCCTTTGTTCTTTTCTTTTTTTTTTTGAAGAGGATGAACAGGTGCAGAAAGTGTTACAACAGCCGGGCAAGATTGCGGACCTGCCGGGGGCACATTGCAAGGAGCACAACATCCGCAAGCTGAAGCCGAGGCAATGGGTCAACAATAATATTGTCACTTTCTATGGCGTCATGATCAACAACTGCAGAAGAACCCACACGCCTTCCCGCCCAAAAAGTGCTTCCTTAAGGCCCACTGTTTCTTGAGCTTCTTCATGGCCAAGTATGATAAGGAGGGGTATAATTGCATCAAGCGGTGGTCCAAAAAGGTTTCCTTCCTCCCCCCTCCCCTCCTCCTCCTTGCAATCTTTCTCTCATCTTGGGGTTTGGATCAGTGTTCACTTGCATCTTCTTTTCCTCCCCCCCCCCCCCCCCCATCATAGACCTACTTGCTCCAGAAAGACATGGTGATTTTCCTCCTCAATATTATCAATACCCACTGGACCTTTGCCGCAATCAACCTGCGCGCTAAGCAGTTTGAGTACTTTGATAGCATGGGCAATTGCAACCAATCCGTGCTAGCAGTTGAGTCTTCTGCTTCACTCTTTTATATAGATATATATTATGTATACACATTCTCTCTACATCTTCTGTGTGTGTATCTAACTTATGATTTCTTCAATTTGTGTATCAAGAATCTCCGAGATTATATTTTCCATGAAGCCTTTGCTAAGAAGAACTTGACACTGGATATTTCTGGTTGGCCTGATTTCTTTTATGAGGTATGAGACAAGGCATTTTTTTTGTGTGGCGTATCATAAGGGAAAAGAAGGAAACAACAAAGAATGGTCAAGATGTTCAATATGTGGCCACCCAGTTCTATTGTACCAACACTGTTCTTTGTGAGCTGAATCCCCAGCCTGTATGATTATTTCTCCCATGATATATTCCTTGATTGTTGATGGATCGATCCACTAGGCTTTATTGGACCAAAAACCAACAAAGAGGAGGGTCTCCCAACTTGTTTGTTATCCAGGACGGGAGCCATCACATTCTTTAGGCAATGTCTCACCTCTTGAAAGATGAGGATCCAGATTTACAGATCAGATCAGACTTCATGAAAATCTTCATCTAATTGGTCATTGACCATTCAAGCCTCTCCCGGAAGCTTAGAACCGCTAGCGGACGTTCTCTTTTCAAATACTGATATCTTGAGCTCACCCGTCATTGCCAGTCTATGGGTCAAAGCCCTGCTAGCCCCTCCTTACCTCATCCATCAGGCTCCCCAGTTCTATTGTTGAGCGGGACGACAACCCTTTCAGCCAAACCAGCCACCACCCATCAACTTCCCAACCTCTCCGTCACAGAATTCAAACAAACTCTCTGTGATGGCTTCATCCTTGTGCGTCTTGCTGGCCACTTTTGGGGTTGCAAACACGTGCCCCGCATCTTTATTCACCCTAAACTTCAGTACCAACATAGCAATCATATCAACTACTTTGTTCAGTTTGTACAATTTGTAAGATTGCCTGAAGTAAGCTTTCTTTTGTTCACCCCTCTGACTCCCCCGCCAAGCTGACAACTTTTTTCCCAAATCCAGTTGTTTATCTTTAAATTGGTAGATTTATATAATGCCAAAAACTTACCCAAAGTGATTTACTGTATTCATGTTCTATTGTGAGTGGCATGTTGTAGATAGATGGCTTGTATTGGCTTGGGTGCAAGGAGAAATTATGCACCAGTCTGGCCGCTGAGTCTTCATTGGGATAGATAACATGTGTGTTCACTCAGTGCCCAAGAAAAAGCTGGGTAGGACAAAAATTATTCCACATTGTCCCCAGATATGGGGAAATGAGAAAAAAGCCAGGATCACAGAAAGAAAGACCATATCATAATCATCATGCTTGATATGTCTCTTTTGTTTTTTGTATCAACAAATATCAGCAGTTAAATGAACAAAAAGCTTATGTGACTGGTGGGTGTATTTGATCAACTTGTAACAACATGTTTCTTTTATACTTGCAATCATTGAATCAGGGTACTGATGCAGCAGTTTTGATGTTCTGTCAAAAACTATCCAACAATTACTTAGAAGGGGGAAGTAGAGAAAAAATGAGAACAGGATACCATTGATAAACATCACTTTGATCTTTTGCCTCATTTGAATGTTGTGTCAGATTCAGGAATTAGGCCCGCCCCCAAAGAGGAAAAAGGGTCCCAACTCAAGCCCAGAGGAAAAAGCCAAGAGGGGTCAGTGACCACAACTCTCAGCTATGCACTATGCAAAATGAGCTGACTAGCGAATCTTGAATTCACTTGCGCTCCACCCCAGACCCTCCACCGCACAGCAGTGACAAGCAACCAAGCAATCCAACAATCAGCACAGGCAACACGCCACGGAGCAACACAACCCAAGACAGCACTCAAGGTAAGTACGCCCACCAACCTCACTCCAAACCTAAACCAGGCTGACTAATGTTGATGTGCATGATCACAGACAACACCAGCGCCCCCTCTCTCTTAACTTGAATAGCCAAACAACACTAACGTGACGCACGGCATTACTTGAGTAAGTCAGACCAAAAGCACAACTACACAGATCAGGACGCTAGACAAGGGAACTTACGCACCTTGATCTTCCGCTTGGTCTTGACAAACAGAGAAAGAAATCTTGCTCTCTATATCGTTAGACACACCCAATACCTCAACCACAGACCAACACGCTTGCTATCTAACCCCAGACCAGAACACACGAGACGGACTGCATCTGCTCTCAGGTAAACACCCAGGCTCTCCCTAACTCTCTCTATCTGAAGCCTGTATTTAGTCTAGAGTCACTCTGTCCATGCTCACACGCAATGTCATCTTAGTTGTGTGACTCTTTATGTTGTTTTGTTGACTTCAACAATATAGGAAGAGGAATCATCAATTGGGGCGGCCACACTTGATGGGACATCAGAGTTGGAGGAAGAGGAGGGTGCTGAGACAGTGTTGTTTTCATTGCCCTCAAACTCAGAGCCGGCATCCACAACCTCAGGAGACATGCAACCCTGGGTTTCAGTTTGCGTGCAATCAATAGGAGGTGAATTGCAGCAAGAGCCCTAGAAAGCCAATGAACGGTCACCACATGGTTCATAGTAGAGAAAAGATCATTAATACTGACAAATATTTCCATGGCTGTTTGAGGTAATCAACACACTTGCTCGTGGCTCATCCACAACTTGACAGTAATCTTGGTGGTAGCAGAGGCATCCATGACCAAGGACAGAAATTGATCAAAATATCCTGGATGGTTGTAAATGATGTGCTTGAATTCAATTCCAGAGGGCTCCTGAATGAAGTAGTATCAAAGAAGAGCCCCCTCATTGTCTGCATGTTGTGCAATTTTGTCAAGAGGGTATTGGTTGATAATGACGTAAAGATTGTTGTGTTGAAAATGAAGTAATTGAAGCTCTTGAATGTTGGCTGAATATCCTTGTGAACAACCTTGAAATCAATGAATCTGCCAGGACTTTGAGACTTGAGCTGGACTAAACGCCTTTGAGGAAAATCCATGTGGTGAACTCAAGCATAAAGCAAATAATTGAGATGTACTTCTTTCTTTTCCGGCATATTTTTTGATTGTCTTACAGGTGGGTTGCCTGCACTCATATTGAATGAAAAATGTGTCATTAATCAGCTGCATCAGAGATGAGTGCCGGCACACTTGTGTTTATGGGGGTCTTGATGACTGTGGGAACCCATGGCACGTTTGGAAAACACTGCCTGCATTTGGTGTTCTCCAATTGAATGCCCATCCAGAATGGATGGTTCTCCAGTCAATTGGAGAACCACAGACTGATGTTTTGCTGAAATGTCTGAACAACTCATATGATGGGCCGTTTGGAAAACGCTCCTTGCAATTTTTGTTCTCCAAACAATTGGCAATCCAATATGGTTTTCCAGTCAATTGGAGAACCAAATACCAACGTTGGCCTAGAATTTTGGGGGAACTGTGGCATTTTCAAGCCAATGTGTTCCAGGAACGTTCAGTTAGGCTTGTTGCGTTGGCAAAACGGTCGCGGCTGCCAATTGTTCTGGGAACTCACCGAGGCAAAGCCAAGTGCACCCGTGGTGTATGAATTGGCCAAAAAAAGCCATTCCCCGGTGCCCCCCGATGTATGAATTTCGCCAAAATCTGGGATTTTACGTTCCCCACCTCTATAGGGGGTTTCCTGGGTCCTGAAAACACACATGAGATGAACACTAGAAATGGATAATGGGTGTGTACTTGGGTTGGTGATGAACAATTTAAATACTCAAGACAGGCAAATTCGAGAAACACAGTGAGAAAAAAAGACTAACAAAGAGTGAGATATAGAACTATGCAAATAAAACTTGTCTCAAAACTCTGAAGAACCCTCACGGAAAGATCGCTGATGAGAAATTCACATATCAAACTCTAATGGAACAACAACTTCAATATTCGTCACATCCAATATCCACAAATGAGAACAATGGCATACAAATCACGCCATGAAAATTAATCAGTAACAAATCAAAAGGTGGTAGTTCTCAGTCGCATGAGCAAGATTGCAAGTTTTGAGAAGTCAAAATTCAGAGGTCTACAACTCGGGATCCACCGGTTCAGCTAGACCTTGAGAACGTGGATTGTTTTATTTTGATCCCGACCAAGCTTTTGCTAACGTAAGAATCACCGGAGATTGCTCGATTAAGTTTTTCTTCAATAGGAGGGTCAAGAGATATAATGTCAATATAGGGAGCATGTTTTACCACAACAAGACAAGTCGATGAGCTCCGAATCTTGTTAAACACAGCTTACCCTCGTCCATTGTTCTGCCATCTACGTTCTGAAGGGAATATTCTTCGTCTTCAGTTTGACTAAGAAATAACGTTTTTATACCTCCTGTTTTAGCTCGACTGGCATCTGCGGTCGTCATTTGATTATTGGCGGTTCGTTGCTCTTTTTTATGCCTTTCGGCAAGAGTATGGTGGGCGTGAAGATTCAGGATGAATAATATCCTTCATCGAAATCAACGTATCAACGCAAAAGGTCAGCTGGAGAATGCGGTTGGTGATTTTTCCGAAGCAGTTTCTTACATATTCCCAGTGAAGGAAAATGGAGCCATCACGCCCTACAAATTGCTCGAACACACAGATGCATTTGTAAGTCTTGATGGTTATGTCAAGAGATAAGCCGAGGGGGGAAGTCTACCTGATGAGACACTTCTTTCCACTTAGGATCGTGCAGGTAATCACCCTCACTGTGGAAAACCTAAATAAAAAAATCATGAAGCGTTGCTCAGTTCGAATTTGGATTTACACAATTACATAATAGAGTTTATAAAAATGTACCTTCCAAGCTACTGGGGGTATGTGGATAGCTACACTCAAACACACGCACACCGCATGGTAAACCAACCTCTGTCGCTCGCGCTGGATTTTCTTACTAATGCGAGTCGCCTTGGAGTTCCCATTTGAGCCAATCACCTTATCTATTTTGGATTGAGATACGGATTTCCTGTACAGAGAGCTGAGACATATAGCTAGAAGGGGTATGTAGAGCTACGAGAAATGTGAGTGTCAAAATCTCAGCTGATAAACGAAATGGAGCGCTGATAGAGACTTACGGAAAGAAGGGCAACGAGGTTGAGGCAGTATAACAATGACGAGAGATTGAGCGCCTTTTTGAAATGTTCCTGTCAAACAGTTGAGTGCAGCGGTGGTTAAATGTCGCATGGTATTTTATAAGTTTGTAATACGTGTTAGCATTAGGAGAGTAAGATGCTCACAAGCGCAGGCGGGAGTTTCTGAGCTGGTATTAGAACAGTCAACAGGTCCAGCATGTTATAGGTTTCGGGGTCATAATGTCTGCCCCTCGCTCGTAGGCGCGATACTATCTCATGGGCACCGTGTTCTATTCCATTCAAGTATCTATAAGCAATGACGTATAACCCGGATATGAGAGCTTGGGAGAGATGAATAATTGTCAGTAAGCGAGCCTTGATGAACACCAGTCTTATCCATGACATTAGGCTGAACGGGAGAGTTGTAATCGAGATCATAGGGAGGATGAAATAGACTTACGCAATGGGCCGAATATGTTGATGACGAAGAAAACCGAAAGGGTCCACTGGATTGTGCGCTTCAACTTGTCTCTGTTCATATTGGAGGCCAAATTCGAGTCCCAAAAGATCTGTGCGCATTGGCACGCAGAAATCCACACGAATGCTGAGTCAAGAAGATTCCGACATCAGTCAGGAATTCCATTTCTGTGGCGAATTGCAACACGTACCCCTAAGAAAAGCGCAACATAAATTAATAAAAGCTACTCCTGAGAGTATCATATCTTCCAATCACGACTTACCAACCCGCCAGAACTAGGGGAATAAACTTGTGACCATATATGCAAATCATCACGGCTTCATCGATCTGACGCCCTTGATCCAAAGCAACGAGCACGCCCATAACGTATACTGTCACTAATAATGGATTATTGGAACGATCAGTTCGGAGCACTAATGGGTTCGAGAAGAGTGTCAGATCAAATTTCTCTGCATCATCTAGGCTCACGTGGTGCGTAGATCAAATATGCCACGGCTGAGGTATCCGAAATGTCTAAGACCAGCAGTCCCACTAATTCGAAGTAAAATTGTGCAAGAGGATGAAGCGCCTCGAGTAAGTATATACGAGAATAACTACAAGCATCAAGCAGTGTATATACGTCTCAGGTTTTGAAAGTACTACACACTTTTATTGAACTGGAATCTAAACGACTTGCGGATCCTGATTCGCTGGTATAAGAGGAAAGCGGCTTGAACGCTCATTCTGATTCAAAAACAAGCATGTGTCCGATGGAAAATCAATCATCATACTCGATGAAAATGGACTTGCGAAAGCAAGAGGGTACTAACATCGAATACATCACCAAAACAACAACCCTGAGGCGGCGGGACCAGAGCGGACTTCGTGGGCCCTAAATGGAATATAGACAAGAGGACAAAATGTAAGTGATACTCTGTCACTCCAAGTTCGCTGGTCTTAAATTGGGGTGAAGAGAGCGAGCAGTGAAGGACATGTGAAAAGACGTGCCTTGAGCGTCGCCAACATCTTATCGGCCATGGCATTGTAAGGGTTGACGGTTGGAGGCAAACTCGTAAGAAAGTTCAACACTTCTTGCGTTTGCGACGACATCTCGAGTCCGATCTTTTTCCCCTGCGAGGACTACAAGTTATGCGACGTTACCGATTCCGCCACTTCCCCTGTAAGTTCGCGCTGGACACAAGCGTTATGCTTGAAACTTCCCAGAAAAATAGGAAGAGAAACGAGGATTGGCCGGGTTCAGAAACTAAGGGATGGAATGTTGGATTTGAACCAAGTTGGAGTCGCGGCCCCGATATGCAACTGGCGATATACACACATTATATCCATGTCGACAGGCGAACTGCCGGAGCTTGCCGGAGCACACAGTTTGAATGGAGCGACATTAATCATCGACGTGACTTGATATTCTTTTCTGCAGGAATCTGACGCCTGCTTAAGGGTGCAGTGTGCAAAGATGGCGCTTGCAAGCGCTTGCACCAGTGATTTTCAAATGGGCGCGTTGACGGCGAGAGTGTGGTCTCACATTCTGAACCGTTCTCAACATGGGACCTTGGAAAGGTTGAGAGCTTCATAGCACATGCACTGTAATTTCAAAAACGCAATACAATCTTGTGATCCATCGTTTTTCAAATTTTAACTGGGAGGTCAGTTTTCAATGGTTTGTTGTTGTGGGACAACAGGGGACAACACTCGTTCAGAGCTGGTCAGCAATTTTCTTCTACCCAGTGTTATTCATTTGTTGACAGGTGACCGTGGAATTGTATAAAACGCGCAAGAAAAACAAACCTTTTCCATATCAAAACCTATCAAAACCAAAAAGAAACTAATCAGAAGATTTGGCGATAAGCCCGTCCGGACACAATCGAGTTTACATAACACCCTGTCAAAACCTTCATGTGATGCAAGTTGGTATTCTTAATATGAGTAAGGGAGTGCGTTGTGAGATGACCTCAAGTTCACTCCATTCCAGTCACCAGTCTCCCTGTTCCAGAGTCCATGTGAGTTGATTAGAGTTGATTTTTGCACTTCCGAATTCCAGCTCCGGCCGCCGGTGGGGCCACGAGTGAAGTTGGTGGAGGTCCTTCGCGCCGGCCCTGCTCCTGTGTTTAAGGCTGGGACCCGAACCCCGAACTTCCGGGCATGCCCCGAGGCTTGTGCCCCAGGCGATGGGGCTCATGTGATGCCCCGAACCCCGGGGCATTGCAGGCTTTTAGGAGGAGGGGGGAAAGGCTGTGATGCTCGCAGATTTCAAGGGGCGGGAAAGTGCGAGAAGCTAAGCTGAGGATCCATTTCAAGGGAAGGACAAGCGTCCTTTTATAGGCGAGGGGAAACAGGGGATCCTCTGAGGGAACAGGAGAAGGTACGAGAGAGAAGTGACGGAACTCATTGGATGAGGTCCGTCTTACAAATATAATATACATGGAGTTTGCCGGGCTTGGACAAGCTTATGCCGGAACAAGATAATCAGAGATATAAGAGCATTCGCATTGGGCGGGTTAAAACACTGTTTTGAGCTATTTTAACAACAAAGCTCCCACACCAGAGAGGTCAAACCTGGCGCTATCGCTAAAATAATTTGTATTTGTTGTTAAGTGTTGTCAACTTTGGCACCACTTAACGACAGCGCTAAACCCACATTGAATATTCAAATGACATCATCCCTGCTACAGCTCACTTTAAATACATAATCAATATGCATTTATCCGTCTAAGTCAATGATTTACAGTCAACCAATGTGGGAAACCGCCCGCCTCAGTACTGTTACACTTTAACATTGACTATTATAGTCTAGAAAATAACGGCACCAATGCCGATGCTCTAAGGTTATAGTCTAAAGGACGGATAGAGATACAAGGTCTTGTCCATATGACAATGTGAAAGAGAGAATAAGCCAAGAGCGGCACTCTACAGGGAAAGGGAGGGCCGAGATCGGCAAGTACAAGAAGTGGCAAGCTGAGAGTGGCCAATACAAGGGACAATAGGTCGAGCTACAGTGTGTAGCAAGCTGGAAATAATAGAACCGTATGCAGTTCTTATGGGATGTATATACCTTAAGCGGGGTTTTATGAACTTCACAAGGCAGACGATTTCTCCAAGTTTCCAACAATTTATTGCTTTCATATAGATTGGAGCAGAAGAATAACAGCATTGAAGGAAAGCAGGAATTACAATTGGCCGTCAAAGGCACGGTACCATTCCTTCAGACAAATAAGCTGCTCAACACTGCTTGGCTTAAGGGAGGATCTCTGCCAGGAAAGAACACGCCTTCCCTTAGAGAGTACTCTCTCCAAGGATGTGCTTGTTGCAGGAATAGCTAGATACTTGTGTGCCATCTTTGATAGGATGGGGAAGGTGTGCTGATGATTTGCCCAGTACGTGAGGATGTTGGTAGTCTGGCGCGGCTTGGTAGCGTCCTTGAGGTACTGATTGATTTTGGCCGAGACTTCCACTAACGGCTCTACCTCATCTCCATCTTCATCATACATGACTTCCAAAAACTTTTTACTACTTGATGGTTGCGGCTCTTCAGAGGGATTATTACAAGAACTGTCATTTTCCTTGGATCCAATCCGAGTGCTGGCACGTCCAGCTCTGCACGCTTTTCCAGGGGTTACGGCGTTTGGCTACTCGAGCTGCGCCGCATCCTCCTGTAGGTTGACTCGCCTATCATGGGGTCCAGTCGAGCCTGCGTATGGGGGGGAAAGAAGAGAGCCCTGTCTGTTGAGAGGGTCTCTCTCTCAGTGGCAGAGAGGAACTATACTGATTTCAGTGAAGTCCCTGTAGGAGTGGGGATACAGCGGCATGCCTCCAACTCCTGCAGGGGTCCCCCCTCCCCCCCCCCCAAGAAGGAGCAGAAGGGTGGGCGGGTGGACGAGAAAAATTGGGAGCGATAGACGCTCTGTTGCGTGCTAGAGGGCGTGCGGAGCGATGCTGTTAGGAAGAGAGGTGACGAGGTGGGAGAATATCGACACCACAGTCCCCGGATCCTGGTATAAGAGCCTGGATAGAGGGAGGCTGAGTCATGCGCATGACTAGCATGAGGTTTCATTCTCATCGAGCTGAGTTGGGGCTTTATCGGGCCAGGCGGGGACTAGTTTCCCTTCTTGTTCTAGCCCTTCTCCTTGGACTTTGGGCTATTACCCGTGCCTTTTCATAGCCCCACAATCCAATCCGAGTGCTGGCACGTCCAGCTCTGCACGCTTTTCCAGGGGTTACGGCGTTTGGCTACTCGAGCTGCGCCGCATCCTCCTGTAGGTTGACTTGCCTATCATTGGGTCCAGTCGAGCCTGCGTATGGGGGGGAAAGAAGAGAGCCCTGTCTGTTGAGAGGGTCTCTCTCTCAGTGGCAGAGAGGAACTATACTGATTTCAGTGAAGTCCCTGTAGGAGTGGGGATACAGCAGCATGCCATTTACTCTGGCCGGAGCCTGAGCCTAAGCTCGTATACCCACAACTCTGGCAAGATAATTCCGTCCCTCCCGCATCGTACAAGGGCATTAACATACATCTGACCACGCGGAGTCTAGCCCCCGCAAGAGAGAGAAGGAATCCGCTTTGGCCGCCGTGGTGTAAGGTCTGATGTAAAGTTTGTAGCAGGCAGACTTCCATCGGCCGGCTGCGCAGATAGCGTCGGTGTGTACGCCTAGAGCTTAGCGGAACGACACCCCCCCTACTCGAAAGGAGTTCCCCGAGAGGCCTGTACGGCCGGTGGAGTGCCATACGCTGTTTAGCCTTGAGACCACCTCGGATTTGCTGAGGGGGACCCGGTGGGAGATGGGGCCGGCCGCGTAACCAAATAGGTGGTCGTTCGCGTTCATGCAGCTGTGGAGAAGGCGTTGCATGGCCGCCACTGGGCATAGGCAGTTGGTGAGGGCGTTTAGCGTGAGAAACTGCAGTTCGCCGGGGCCAGCTGTCTTTGCCGCTCGTAATGTGATCACGGCGTTCGTGTCGAGCACCTGTACGTCGCGAGCCGTGACTGGGACCAGGCTCCCCGCGGTGACCTCTCCGAGACGCGCTAAGCCCCAGAACGCTATGAGTGCCAGGTCAAAGATGGCCTGGTCTTTTGCTGACCCGCCTGTCAAGTTGTCGGCCAATACCAGTAAGTCCTGGATCATGACCGGTGATTTTTGGGGTTTAACTGGTAGACAAAAGTCTTCCCTTGCGGAAGCCTTGAGCATCAGGGCTACTTTCTTTTTGGTGTGCGCTGGGTACTGGCTATCGTGGAAAACATGCCAGGCTTTTAGCCCACAGAGGTAGTGTGACAGTGTTTTTGACCGGATTTTCTGCGGTCCGCTGCCTTCAACCGTTCTACCCGCCCACCCGCAGAACTCGTAGATGTCTGCTGCGGAGGCTGGCAAGTGGAAGGGGGATTTTCGTTTGCATAGCCAAAACTTGAGAAATTTCCGGACTGCTGCGTTGTAGCCAACAAGTGTGTTCAGCTTCCAGCCGGACAGCACGTGCCTGTCGACCAAGGAAAGAGGTTTGCATGTAGAACCGTCGGAGAGAAATTCTTTGATGTAGTGATTGTACTCAATGTACTTGTTGCCGGACATGATGGCCAATGTTTAAGATGATGGTGTGAAGGAAGTAGGGGACAAGTTTGGTGTTTGGCACAACACATGAGACCGCAACGTTAAATAGAGAAAACAACTTGTAACAGAAGATTACGGAGGTCTGGTGGAATTTCCACTACCACTTGGTCCCTGGCCTCCTGCCCGCTTCTGATCCCTCTTGACAACTGGTCTGCTTTGTTATCTTTTGATGTGACTCGTTTTGCAATGATATTAACGTGGTGCAGTAGCAGCAGGTCTTGGATCCTCGCCCATTCCGCGTTGGCTTCCTTGTCGCGGGTCTTGTGGTTGTTCACCGTTGCCTCGGTGGTGGTGTTATCTGTCCATACAGCCAAATTTTTGCCAGATTGGTCCTGTAGCTGTAGCAGCATGAGTAGACCAAGCCTGATGGCGACCGTCTCCAGGTGGGCAATGTTGTGTTTCACCGACCTATCCAACAATCGAAACTGTGCCCAGCGTTTACCTATGAGCACCCCCACGCCAAATCCAGTTGATGCGTCACCTACCCAGCGTACGTCGACAGGTGGGCCCCAGCAAATAATTCTTGTCTCTTCAAAGCATTCCAGTGCGTCCTTCCAAATTAGGAGGTCACGCAATGCGTCTTCTGTGATGTACCTCAGCGCCCGTTTGTGTACCCAGGATTTGAGCCACCTGTATAGCGAGTTGAGGCGGCATTTCAGGTGCTCCAGCATGTATGAGACATGGTTTAGCCGTCCTACCAGCACCTCGACGGCTTTGTATGAGAACTTATCACCTTTTACGAGAAAGACTGACAATTGTTCAATTCTTTCTTCGATTTTCCCAGGGGGTAGTCGCACGGTTCTGTTTGCGCTGTTCCATACAAACCCTATGAATTTTTGTTCGTCCCCGAAATCTGAGAATTTCTTCTCATTTGTTGCTACACCCATGACTCGGGATTTGTTCACTACGTCGACCATGGTTGTGTTATCTTTGGCATTCTTTACGAACAGATTGTCGTCAACCCAACGAAAGACTTCAATCAACTTGAACTGGTTTTTCATGATCAACTTCCAGATGTCTGCTGGGTGTCCAAACGATCCACACCCAGCCACACCTCCAAAGGTTATGCGTGTGTTGAGCAAGAGGTTACCATTGAAGTCTTTCCACATGAGGTACCTCCACTGGGACATCCTTGTCGGAATTTGCCGGTAGGCTTTCTCCCAATCGAACAACGCTAGCTGAATGGCGTCCTTGTTCGTTGCAAAAAACTTATAGACTACCTTATAGTCGTCCCAAGTTGTATCAAAGTCGTGTTTATTTACGAAAGAGTTGACTGATGGAATTTCTTTGTTGTTGCGTGGGAAGGATAAATCGTTTATGGGACAAATTTTCCCGTCGCCATTCACCACCGCCCCCAAAGGGTTCGAGCGAAAGAAATCGAAGTTCTTTGCTACCTGATCATGTGTGAATGGACCGAACATGCGTCCTCTTTTGATCTCTTCCGATATACCTGTGAGGATGTCTTCCTTTACCTCATTGGCTGAAGTGTGGTTTTCAGGAGTGTACCACCGCATGCCTTGCAAAGAATGATCTGGAATTCCCTGGTCAAAGCCCAGCTTGAAATCTGTGAGTACGTCGCCGTATTCACCCATAAGACCGTTTTCAATGAGAGCTTTCTCCCATTCAGCTAGATTCATCTCGCAATTGATTGATGAAGGCCATAAAGGACATTCGAGTGTGTGTGATTGCAATGGATCAGGTACATCATTCACGCTACACAAGACAAAGAACACAACCAGTGAGAATTCAAACAAAAGACAATAGCAGCACAAAATACAAATGTAGAGGCACTTGACAATTACTTAGTCAAGGACTACGTCACAAATGTAGTGAAGCGCTAGAATTGGGAAGGGTACAAGAACAAGTGTGAAGGGAATTTAATCACATTTGTTTGCCCTTAGAGCTGCCGGCGTTGTTGTCGCCTTGTCCACCGCGTGACTTGTTTCCACCGCCTCCATAATCCCGGGAGTTGCCGCGGTTGTAATCTTCACCCAAGTCGTATTGCCGCTTACCCCATTGATTGGGTGTTTCGCTGTTGGCTCTGGAATCTTGGCGGTTGCCACTGTTCCAGTTGCCTCCTCCTCGGCCACGACCACCACCTCTTGCCTTATTGCTCAACGATGTGCTCTCCTTCCCTTGGTCAGGAGCCTTGGTTGTATGTTTTGATGTTCGGGGTTTGCCCGTCTTTGGGTCAAAACCAAACTTCTCGCCTCCGATTCAATAGGGATTATCTTGGAGTTCGAGTTCGCTGAGTTGCATCGTGAGTGACTTAGCTCTGTACTTGATGTCTTTTCGTTCCACACCTATGTCGACCGCTGAAGTCCCGCCAGTAGCTGTGGTGACTTTGTAGGCAAACGCATTCTGTCTGACCCACATATCGTAGCGGAAGCCAACCATAAAGCCATCGTCAGAAATCAGTTGATTGACGTTGGTTTTGTGTTTCTCGATCCACTTGCCCATCTCTTTGTTTTTGTAGATGTCGCGATAGGTGATCAAGAAATTTCGGAAGTTGCTAGTCCAGGTCGCAAACGACTGAGTCCACTCGTTAGGGTACTCAAAACCAGAATAGATACCTTCTTTCTTGTCAGACTTGGCTTTCTTGCTTGAGTGAAAGTTCATGGCATCTTCTTGCCAGTCTTTATTGAAGATGGTAAGTGGCAGGGGTCCTCTTAACTCTTTGATATTCTTATTGAAGAAAGGCGTGAAGCCTATGTCGAAGTGTGTTGGGACTGAACCATCAACGTATTCTAAGACTTTCACCTTTGAATCTGTGTTTGATTCAATAGAGGAAGGTTTTGCGCTCGCGGTCTTTGCTTTTTCTTGCTTCAAGTCGTTGTAGATCTTGAGCAACAGATCGGCCGTTGGGTGGTCGTTGGATGACGACAACTCCACTATCTTGTCCCATAACTGGTCCAGATGAGATTTAGGCTGCCCTAGGGCTGTGGCTGGCACGGTCACATCCGGAGGTGCGGAAAGTGTATCTTTGTAGATGAGCGCTGTGGCTATGTCATCTACAGGGGTTTATCCATGTGGCATGGTTAGTCTCAGTGACATAGAGACAGCCATGTATCAATGCCTTCCTGCTTGAGTTGATTGCTGCTTACCCTCTTCTGCCCGATCATTACCCATTACTTCGTTGTTGCCTTCGTCGTGCCCGCCTCCTTTGTTTGAGCCGTTGTCCGCTGTCTCTGTAGCGCCTGCGAATTGTGCTACATCAACCAAATTATGATGTGGTATTAATACCGGACTCCACTCGTCCGTTTTTTTTTTTTTTTTTTTTTTTTGAAGGATGCATCTTACACATTAAGTGCTCCGTAAGGCTTGACGCCAAAGCTGTGGCGGCGCCACCCAGCGGTACTTGATTTGGTACTTGGGTTGCTGCGGCTCCTCCAGCTGCAGTTCCTGCCTCCCTGATACGGCGAGTTACTATGGATACTGCGTTGTCTACCATGTTTGGGTCGCTTGTTAGGTGTCGAGGGAAAAGGATGTGTCGAGGGAAAAGGATGTGGAACGGGCGTGGATAAAAACGAGAAAAATTGGGAGCGATAGACGCTCTGTTGCGTGCTAGAGGGCGTGCGGAGCGATGCTGTTAGGAAGAGAGGTGACAAGGTGGGAGAATATCAACACCACAGTCCCCGGATCCTGGTATAAGAGCCTGGATAGAGGGAGGCTGAGTCATGCGCATGACTAGCATGAGGTTTCATTCTCATCGAGCTGAGTTGGGGCTTTATCGGGCCAGGCAGGGACTAGTTTCCCTTCTTGTTGTAGCCCTTCTCCTTGGACTTTGGGCTATTACCCGTGCCTTTTCATAGCCCCACAATCAATCTTTGTGCTCCTTCTCAAATTCAAGTGCGACCAATGTGAACATTTTGGTGATTTCGTTGACTGATAAGTTGTAGTTCTCCTGCATGAAGACACAATTTTTTGTCCAATAATTGGTTTTGAAGGTTGAATCCAAGATCACTGCGCACAGGTAGACCGGTTTCTTAAGAGCGACCCGCAGGTAACCAGAGATTTTATCAATCATCTAACTTGCGGTCAAGATGAGCTGTGCTTGATTGTAGAGCCTGCGCTTAACCTGTTTCAAGTCTTTGTCAATGGTAATGTAAACTGGGATGGCGCGATTCAAAGTCGGATAAGTCAATCCGCAGAGCATTTTGGTTGCTTTGCTGAGTGGCTTGAGCAAAGACATAATGTGCTTATCATGATCCCACTTTTTGAATGTTAAGAGATATTGAGTGGTTTCACAGCTGGATTGGCAAAACTGGGTACAGAACTCTTGGAGTTGAATTGCGCGCTCAAACATTCTGTAGGTTGAGTTCCAGCATGTTGAAACGTCAATGTCAAGGCATTTGATGCCCTTTGCATGGAGTTCAGGTTGAGCAAAATTGACTGCTTTTTTGAAACGTTCCCGTCGCCACGGTGAGACGCGCGGGTCAGCCTCTAGGTACACCAAACATTTACTTCATGTACACCAAAAAGGTGTACTTTGATCATGCACACCAAAGTTGTTGGTGTGAACAAGTATTTACACCAATAAAGATGGTGTACACCATAGCATACCCCAATGATTTTGGTGTACACTATATCTCACACCAAAAAGTCCCAAATTAGTGGTGTGCACAGAAATTTCACCCCGACTAATTGGTGTGCATTAACCTTGCACACCAATTTGCCACAGATTTACAACTTGTGAAAGGGGTGAGCCCCTCTGCACCCCAAATATCTTTGGGGTGTTCACGCCCTGCACCCCACCATCTAGCACCCACAATCCTTTTTTGGTGTACATGAAGTGAAATTTTGGTGTGTCTAGAGGCTGACCCATTACAAAACCCTCAAAACACCATATACAACTTCAGAAACACGTTCTACAGACAAAATGAACCAAAGAAACAACTCGTGGAATCTTTGTTGCATGGATGGATCAGGAGTTATGGCCAATATAAGTTCCAACACCCAGGTTTACCTCAGTATATACAGCAGCAATCACAGACATGTACAACTAGTGACACCCATCAAACATGAGGTTTGTTTCCTTTCATTGCCTTGTTTTTTTTGGATGTTGTTTTTTTGGTGTGCCACTTGTGCAACCTGAAGTAGATATTGGTGTACACTCCTTGCGTACACCAAATGACTTGGTGTACATTCTGTTGCACACCAATTTTTTGCCTTTTTTGGAATGTATATGCATGTACCCCAAACCTTTTGGGGTGCATGTCTATCTACACCTTCTATTTGGTGTGCATTATGGCCTTACACCAATATTATTGGTGTACACACTTGTGCACACCAAAATCTTGGTGTACGTGAAGTAAAAGTTTGGTGTGCCTAGAGGCTGACCCAAGATGCACACATAGGTAGCTAGACTATGAACACGCTTGAGGATTGTGTTTGCGTTTATGCCTGCACCGTCCGGTTCCGAGGTAACAAAAGCCAGATTCATTTGTTTCACAAGGGGCAAGTGTTCAGCTCCCATTTTGGTGGTGAGAATTTCTTTGCCAGCCATTTTGTCCTCCATTGTTCCAAGTGCCAAGATACCTGCTTTGGCCGCTAAATCAATAACATGAGCTATACAACCAAGCAAACAGGTTTGAGGTTTGAACAAATTGATCTGAAGTGACAACTCGTGGGCCATCTTGTTGTTTGTTGACGCATTGTTGGCAGTAATTGTATGGATTTTTTTGAGGCCGTCATAATTGTTGAGTACGTTGTAAAAGAGATTGGCAAAGGTTTTACCAGTATGATTACCTGTTTCAGAAAAGCCTGGTCAGTTAAAAAGACATCATGAAATTCAAATGTTTGTTGAACAGACCTTGAACATGAGAAACAGCAAGTGTTATATCTCTCAATTCAAAATTTTTGGTGACAAAGTGACAAAAAGAAATAAATCTCTCCACAAAATATGTATATGGGAATTTTGCAGGATGTCCAGCTGAACCTCAACACCCCCAGATTCATTACTTCAGTCATGTTTTGGACTCATTGGTGTTCATTTTTGTCAAATTTTCCACTATTATTCCAGTGAATTTGGGCCATTGTAAAAGCTGATTGTGATGCAGCTTTGGATGGAACAGCTAAAGAATGAAGTAGTATAATAAAATTATTAACAAACTGTTTTCAAGCTCTATAATATTTGGAACATGATGATCTGTGATCCTTGAAGGTTCCCAGTTCATTGGAACACTCTTTCATATACATCAATGGTATCCTTTCACTTTTTATTTTTTCAAGGATGGATTATAATTAGAAATTCTCTTTGTGGTATGGATCAAAATTGTTTGAGAAAAAATGGGCTTGTTGGTTATTCATTATTATCAGAAAGAATTGAAAAAATGATTACCATTTCAACATGAGATCTTTCTCTCTAATCTACATTCTACGGCTGATAGATAAGATGAATTTAAAAAAGAAACTTCCAGTTTTATCCAAGTATAATTATGCTTTACATGTGAAATTTTGAAAAAGATTGACTGTAGAACAGAGGTATATATCTGATGGTTTTAAACAACAAAGGGAAATCTGGCTGGATTACAAAAAAGCTTCATTGCTCTATGCCTTTGCCATCTAGTTGCAGTTGTACACTTTCTACCAAGCTTACAGGTCCTTCAAACTGTGTCCATTTCTGTTCCTGTTTTTTTTCATTTCATTCCCTTTTTCTTCCCCTTCCTCACCATATTACTCCACTTTCCACCTCCTTTTTCTATTTTTTATTTTTTATTTTCTTTGATCACTTATACTTTTTTCCTCTTTTTTTACCCTTCCTTTACCCTTTCTTTTGGATCCTTTTTTTAATATTATCCTTCTCTTTTTAACCTTTATTTTGAAATCCAAAAATCTTGCTGTATTGTATTTTTGTGTTTACATTTAATTAATGTTTTCCATTTTGAATTTAACTTTCATTAAAGTTTCAAAACATGAAGTCAGTATAGAGGAACTGGTACCGATAGAGACATTCCACTGATCAATTTTTCTGAATTTTTCATGTGAATCTTCTACAAAAATTTAACAAAAGAAATTCAGGAGGTTCCTGAGTACATTACGATTTTAAAAGATGCCAAAATAAATTTTAATTGAGCTTTTATCTTACTTATTTCAAAAAAATGTATTTTTCTGAGAGCAAATCATGACAAGGACTTTCTTGAATTTAAAAAATGCCCAATTTGTTTATGGGTTTTCCCAGATATCTTTCCAGGCTGGCCCCCAAGCTCTTTTTCTGAAGTCACAAATTGATAACACCTCAGGCCTCTATGAGCCTGCATATATCAAGGTTGGAAAAGTCAATTTCTGTTTTTCTTTTTTTCTTTTTTTTTCTTTTCTGCCACAGTACATCTGTTCATTGGTTTTCACTCATTTTTCACGTGAGCTGTACCTCACCTAGGAGCAGGATTTTTGGAAGGCATCTTTCCTCATCCTTTCACAAACTCTTCATTTTGCCTCCCAGTTATGTATCCAACGTTGTAACCGCTGCGCTTTGCTGAAGAAAGCGGTCATTCAGCAAAGCGCAGCGGGTGACCGCTGCGCGCCCAGCCCAAAAAGCGGTAGCGCAGCAGGATTATCGCTGCGCTACCGCTGAAAGTAGCGGCTCCCCGCTTTTTCCTTAGCCAAAAAAGCGGTAGCGCAGCGGGCGGAGCCGCTACCTTCAGCGCAGCGCAGCGGCTGCCAAAACCGCTGCGCTTTGTGCTTTCTGCGGCACTAAAATTACACCATTGCTTCCAACGGTGTAGCTGCTGCACTTTAAAACGGTGTAGCTGCTGCGCTTGCTGAAAGTAGCGGTTCCCCGCTTTTCCTCAGCCGAGAAAGCGGTAGGACCGCTACTTTTAGCGCAGCGCAGCGGCTGCCAAAAGCGCTGCGCTTTGTGCTTTTGCTTCCGCAGCAAAGTGGTTTCAATGTTGATGTATCTTGTTTTCTCTTCTTGTTCTGATCTTTCTGTCTCCTCTTCTCTGTTGTTTTATTTCTTTTCTCTGTGATTTTTCAAACATGTGGAATACACACTCATACTTTCACGCAACCGTCATCTTGGCTCCCATTTGCCTGAAGAACTAGAAGATAAGCTAACAGAACCTTTCTTTATGACCTGGATATTTGAATATCTTCAATTTACATGCACACAAAGACATGTGGTGTAATCATTTTGGCTTGAAAACTGTCTTTGAAGGGATCACAAACAGGTTAACTTTTGGGATTGCCTGCAATTAAGCAGAATGAAAAGCAGATAGACATGAATTGAATTTCATCACAATTTTGAATTGAGATATTTATTTACTGCTATCAAATGTAAATTTGGGATCAAGGTGTGTTTGTTTGCAATGTTGTGAGAAAAATGAAAAATTATTGTCCTTTCCAAATACCTGTTTTGTATATTCCTCCCATTTTGATCCATTGGTGGAGATTTTTTCTGCTGAAATTCTTTGAATTGAAGAAAGGTTCAACTCAAGTTGATACATTTTGGATTATTTTCTATGCAGATCCAAATGAATTCCAGTTGAGTTCTGGGTGAGTTCATCATGGCTTCAGAAACACTTGATCAATTTTTGAGTAAGATATAGGGGAGTTCTCCACTAGAGTTCATGAAAGAAGTTAAGGTATGTCCTTCACGTGAAGTGCCCCCTTGGCTCCCCTGGTGAAAAGAGCTGTGATACTCTGAGACCAATTAGCCGGCCAAAAATGCCTGATCAAAGATTATTTTTCAGAGCATCCAGTTTACAATGAGCACATGTTTGAATGTCACTTCCGGATGAGCAGATCAACATGTGAGAAGATTGGTCACAACTTGCAACTTGCAAGAACACAATTGATTTTGGATCCAAAAGGCTGTGAGTAAACAGCTTGATAGCAACATTCTTTTGATCAATGGCTGACAACCTGATAATCAGGATTGCTGTTGCCAGATTGGTCTTTCCACCCATCAGGAATTAACCTCTGCAATACAAAAACTTGCCTATGGAACTAGAGCTGTTTCCACCAACAAATACGTGAGGATTGGGGAGACAACCGCAATCCAAACCCTGAAATATTTCATCAGAAACATCAACAAACTTTATGGTATGGAATATCTGCAATCCCCCAACCATGATGAGCTAAAGATAATCCTCAGCTGCAAGAATGAGGCCAGAGGATTTCCTGGATTCCTGGGCAGCATTGACGGAACGCACTGGGCATGGAAGAACTGCCCATTGGGCTGGGCTGGTCATTTCAAGGGGAAAGAAAAAAAGTCCAACAATCATTCAAGAGGCCGTGGCAAGCAAGAGCCTTTGTATCTGGCACACCTTCTTTGGCACTCCGGGGCACTCAACAATATCAATGTCCTCCACCAAAGCCACTTGTTTGATAAATTACTCTCTGGAGCATCCAATTCAATTGAATATTCAATAAATGGACACAACTACAAGACAGGCTACTACCTCTGCAACAGAATTTATCCACCATGGTTCACCCTTGTAGCTTTGATCAAGCACCTGCAGGATGGTGCATCCAAGCACTTCTCAATGCTTCAAGAGGCAACTTGTGAGCCTGGGTCTCTACGGTGACAACAGGACACAAGATGGGGGGAAACTCAATGTAATTGCAAGGGAAAGGAATGACAACAAGAGGTAAGAGAGAGGACTTAAAGAACGAAGATTAAGCTTTGATAAGCTGATGATGATGATGATGATGATGATATTTAAGGTTCTAAACCTTGCTTCTCTGACCTAAAAAGGGAGGAATAAAAGGCTCAATCCAATAAAGGAGAGGCAGTAGCGGAGTGAACTCTGACGCCTCCTTCCTTAAGAAACAGAAAGGGTGAGCTGCTCTTCAGCAGTCCAATTTTTTAGGCTAAAGGAAACTAGCCAAGGTTCTTTAAAGGAGAAACTATGTGGGTTTAATAGCTCAAAAGCCCACAGAAAAGCAGAGATGATATGATGATAACTTCTAAATAGAAGTGCCTCTGATGATGGTAGAAAGAGAGAGGAATAACGGGATCAATTGATCAGAAAGCTACTTTGGAGAGTAGTAGTGATGAGTAAAGAAGTCTAGTCAACTATGAGTGACCCCAATGACCACTAAGTAGTGAGGAATGGGGGGACTTGAGAATGAGTTGAGTTGAGTTGAGTACTCAGGCTATTAGCTCTGGCGAGGTAGAAGTTCTGGTTGGATGATCTGAGGTTGTTCTTCTGATTTCCATGTGGAAGATGAACTCAGAAGATCAAAATGAATATATGCAATATGAATTGAACTTAGAAAATAATTAGAACTTAGAATATTATTCCACTCCTTAGTGGAATAACACAACACAACTATAGCACATGTAATATATGAAATTGAAGCTATGGTTGCAGGGAATCTGAGTAAGGCACTGTTGAAGCCTTTTGGGCAACCGTGTTGTCTCTAAGGCTGACAAAACTCAAGTAGACATCAAACAAGCCTTTGGAGTTCTTCAAGCCTGTTGGGCTTGTTTGAAGACGGTTGTTGTTTGTGGGAGAAGCTCAATGTGATTCAGATGATGAAGTGCTGCATCATCCTCCACAAAATGATTGTGGAGGAGCAATCAATGCAAGACCCCTTTTTGACCAACCCCTCCCGCTCAAATCATTCCCAACCATTGCAACCCTGTCTTGACACACACCTTGGACTCTTTCCTCCAGAACAGCTTCTCTCTACATGACAGCATGGAGCATGCACAACTGCATGAAGATTTAAAAATTCATAACTGGCTTCTTTGCAAGGATCAAGTTGCTTGACTTACCTAGTCATTTTTCTCTTGATTCTTGGTTTTTATTTCTTTTCTGCTTCTCTACCAAGTCCTATTCAATCTCCACATCTGGCTTCATTTGAATTTAACCACACTTGTCTTTCTTTTTCATTTCACTCAATTAAATGATTGATTGATTAAATAAGTGATTGATCAAATCAGAGAAATCAAGAAAACATTTATCTTCTTTTTATTCATTCCATGGAAGTGAATTGTAACAGCAAGATCTCCAGTGACAAAGTGTATAGTAAGGGAAGCAACAAGAAGAAAAAAAAACAAGTGGCTTCAACACAATAAACAAGAAAAAAAGAGAGTCAGGGGGGGGGGGGTTCATAGGTGGTGTCTTAATTATCACACCATTTTTTCAATATCTTTGCCTTCATCTTCATCAAAACCTCCTTGGGGGCCTTTTTGTCCAGGTCTTCAGGCTTGCAAAGCATCTGGAGGTTGTTGACTTGACTCTGGCTTTGACGAGCTTCTTCTTTTCCAAGAAACTTCTTTTCTTCAAGGAGGTGGTTCTTTTTGTCTAGGAGAAACCGTTTCTTGAGGCACTTCTTTTCTTCAACGGTTAATCTTCCCAAAGAGATGACATTTGCCTGTTCTAAGATATTGTTCCCTTTGTTGAGCAAAAGGATTTGGTTGCGTGAGATGCTGGAAAAATCACCAGCTTGAAAGAGGGCATTGTCATCCAAGAGGCCATCTAATCTTCTCTTTTTGGCCGCCTTTTGACCAATGGGACGTGCAATTGAGTTAGCCAACCAAGCACTTGGAGTGCATATACCTGTTAAAGTGCGCTTGCCAATATTCTTGGAATAGCAATGACTTTCCCAGTACAAACCCTTGTAAGAGGAGAGCACCAGGTTAGTTTATACAAACTGTATATTCAACCTAGAATCTTTGTACTAATAACATTCTATTGTTGTGCTGTACAGAGCTGAGCAATGATCTCGATAGGAGCAAATGCACAGCGTATGATAAGGATCATGAATCAATGATGTCATGGAACAAACGAATGATGAACATTGATCAACGAGCTCAAAGTGAGTCTCATTATCTTGATTGTGTGAAGAAAAGAGAATAGTTGACCAACAACTTTCTTTCTTCATCTTCATTGTAGCTCCTTACTCAACACCAATAACGCCAATAAGCTTGCTAAGAGCATTCTACCATCACCAAGTGGTATGTTTGCAAATCAATATGAACAAGAAGAAAATAATAAGCTGATAAGTCTATGCTTGTAACTAGTCCAATTAATACATTGTATCAGTTAAACAACGACGTATAAAGACACATCACAATAACACCTTCTTTGTAATGTAAATTAGCATTTTGTCATTTAAATAATTTACCATTGAAACAATCAATAACTAATTTAACAAAAAAAAAACTTTTCCTTATAAAAAGCTAGATCTGTTCAAAGAAAGTATACGTAGGCGTTAACAATTGCAGTCGTCTCCAGTCTAGTTTTAGCAGAAAGGTTATCTGCCTTAAGGTATCAAAAAGTTTCTTTTGTTATTATTAAATCATAACATATTAAATCATGTAATAGTTATTTATCATCATTATCATAATGTACTTATCATGAAATATATTATCCTTAAGTTTTTTGAAATCTTTTAAATATCATCATCTGGATTGATTGTATTGGAAAGGGGATCCACAGACAACGCTGGAGTGGATGAGGTGTTTGGATCAGGTTGCCATTTTGCTGAATAGCGCAGTTTGGTCCAGGCTGCAAGGGATTTAAAAGCTGTTCCCTATGTTTGATTTTGGTAGGTGGTTTTGGCAGTAATGAGCCAATCTTCTGGACTGGTTCCACTGGGCGGGGGGTGCGCTCAAGTGCATTGTAGATTGCTGAGAATTTTAAGGTAGCCATATTTGAACTGGTCCCTCTACCAAGTAAAAGCATGTCAGTAAAAGAAAATGAGTTGTTGAGTCAAAAAAAAAGAATAACAGCAACCTACCTAGTCTTGATTTGAGCAGTGTCCCAATGATGAACAATAATATGGGTGTTGAAGTTCTCTGCGACTTGTTGATAGAACATCTTGCCAGTTTGATTTGTAGCGAATTCTGGCCGCTTGCTAATACGGAGCCAGGAGATTGTCAGTTGTTCTTCCTTGCGGGGAGCCAGTTTGGTGCTCTTTTCTTTTTTTGCTGAGTGGAATTAGTGTTTTCTGGGGTATTTGCTTGGGAGGAGGGAGTGGTGTTGGGATTGGGTTGAGTTGCCATTGTGCTGTGTTGTTGAGGCACTGCCGAGGGGTGATGAGTGCTCCGTAAGATGAGCTTAGCAAGGCTCTGTAGCCAATCGTAAAGTTACGAAAAGTTAGAGAGAATTGGACCGAGTGGTTTGTTACAGAGCCCACGAGGGTTTGAATATGCAAAACAAATCCGTAAATCCCGCTTAACGAGCGGGTTTACAGAGACGAGGGTGGATGCTCTTATGCAGTAATCTATAGAACGGAGCATATGAAGAAAGAAGCGAACACATCTATGAATAATAAGTATTTATGCAGCAAAGAATCTATGGATATTACTCTAGGTAGCGCATTTTTCTCATCTTCAAACACACAATAAAAGACATATTGTATTTCTCAAAAAGCTTGGACACATTTCTGGAAAATGATTTTTGCTCCAGCTTTTACTAGTCATAGTTATGGGTAGTGGGTAACCTAGTGGATTGATAGGCCAAGATTTCAATGGTTGTAACCATTTTCCAGTCCTCAAAGTATGAAACTGGCTTTGAGAGGAAAAAAGACAAGTCATGGATGCCCAACAGATTTGAGAAACACAATACATATGAAATGTACACACACACACACACACACACACACACTGCACCAAGTGAGCAATGAGCATGGAGATGACACGAGAAAATACACGAACCAAAAAAAAGAGGATGACTGGAGCGAAGAATCAGGAGAAAAGGGATAGCATAAATATTTACGGGTTGAATAGGGACCTGGAGAGGGAGATAGGAGGCGGGGCGGAGGGATTATCAGAAGACTGTCGGAGGCGGGCGAAGCGGGCACAGTCTTTCCACACGATCGAGGCGGACATGGGATGCGGGGAAGAAGACATGAATCTCGAGTAGCTGCGCCCCTGTTCCTGCTGCACAATGTGTCTGCGGAGATGGTGCAACACCATGTCTCCATACACTTGTGCCCCATACGAAACACGAGAGATAGCCATGTGAATCCAGATGTTTGGGGTTTTGAAAAAAAGAAAAGAAAAAAAAGGCGGAGAGAGAGAGACTCACGCCACTGGGTCGCGCCCCGTCCGAAGTGCACCAGGTCGATCAGCTCGTCGAGCAGCTGCCCGGCGATCCACTTCCAGTCGAGATATCAATGAGCACCCTGTCCTTGGGGCGCACATTGCGTTCCTGGAGCTGGTTGAACTGGAGGACGAGCTGGATGTTGAGACGGTCGATCTGGCGGACGCGTTTGCGGGACATGGCATTATCCTTGGCGAGGGAGAGGGACGAGTCGGGCATGGTGCGGTATACGAAGCGGGTCTTCCTTCCGCGGGATGATGCATCCATGGTGTCGTTGAAGGTGTACAAGACGAGCTTGTTGATGAACTTGGTGAAGCGAGCGGAATGGTGCTCGATCTCCGGCTGCGTGAGCAGGTCTCTGCCCGTCACCTGGAGCTTGGACATGATGCCCATGGAGCGGTTCTGGGCGATCTGGAAGTCCAAGCGGTTGGAGAGGAAGACGAGGTCCCAGAGGCCTGAGTTGAACACGACCATGTCCGGGGGCGATTTGAGGAGCGAAGTTTTCTGGCGGAGCAGGGGCTCGTAGAACGTGTGGAAGCGGCCCTCGAACAGCTGCGGCGGGTCCTCCCCCGCATGGAAGAAGCTGGTGCTCGGCTCGTCCACATCCACACTCATCAGGAACCAGTTAGCCACCGTGAACCCGAGCGAGGGGTGCACGCCGAGTCCGATTCGATGCGACGGGTGCGCCGGCGCCGTGATCTCCGGCGTGTCCTCCGGCATCAGGAACCGGTGGTACTGCGGCCCGAACGTCTCCTGGGCTAGATGGTACACCTCGTTCCGGTCCAGCGAGTCCCCAACAAATAGCACCGTCCGGTTCCGCAGAAACTGCAGCTCCGCCGCATCCGGGTTGGCGAGAAGCTGAGCCGAGAGCGTGGGCACCACGAACGGCGCCTGGCTATCCAGAGATGTGGGACGCCCCTGTCTCCCCCGTGCAACCGGATTCGTGGCGATCCACGTTACGCTGCTGATCGGCCCCTCTGGCAGTTGTGAGCGTTCTACATGGCCTGGCAGCCGGTAAGGATCGTAGCAGTACTCTGGTAGATCATCCCTACTAGTCCGTAGAGCATTTTTGCCGGTCCTCCAGTTCGGCCAATAATTATCTAGTCTATGAGTTGAGGAGTAGACCAAAGGAATAAGTGAGTAATGAGTGGCAAAGAGAAGAAGGAAGAGCGGCATTGCAGGGGGGAAGCTTACCTGATTCCTATTGGGACGTTCAAGTATGAGAGTGTGAGCAGGAAGAAGAGCAGGATGACGAGAATGACGAGGATGAGCCTGGAGCGGCGGATGAGGGACTTGAGGAGCGCGATCGCAGGCCGCGTTGAGCCTTGCAAGACGGGTGGATACTTGAAGGTCGCCAGGATGACTGAAGAGCGCTCGCGGGTGATGATTGGACAAGTGATGCTAGTTTTGGCAGTTTTGTCGGAGACATTCAAGTTTGCACAAGGTTCCGTTTGAGAATGGAATCCAGGGGAAAACCGCTGCACCACATCAACTGGACGAAGAACAAGCCACAGAAGTAATAGGACGGGAAGGAAGGGGAACGATTAACGAGTTACATACATCACAACTGTCAACGCGAACATGAAGGAAACTCATAAAAAGGCCAGAACCTGATACAAACAACGACGTACATAATTCATCCAGAAGATATCCATTTTAGAAAATAAAATAATTATACAACGACCCAAACAAAAACAAACACACACACACACACACACACACACACACACACACACGAGAGCAAAACAACATGACAAAGTATCATCAACAAAAAGAAATGCAATCTGGATAACCCTGTTTTTTTCATTTAGTGTCATAAAATGGGTACACAGAAAAAAAAACCTCGAGAGGGGTTATTTTTTGTGTCCTGTTCCTGTACTCAAGTAGATCCGACTTGATTTAAGGGGAAGAGAAAATGTGACTGTTCGAACAAAAGCTGCTTTTGTGACAGGTGAATAACTAGCGATTTGATTGATGATCGATTCGCTGGATGGAAGACAGGTGACATCATGACTAAGAGTTAATCAGCTGAGAAAAAAAAAATTACTTCGGGGCAAGAGAAAGACAGTTCCTACCTTATTGATGCCACCCAAGAGCGCCTTGATAAGGAAGTCAGTGGTGACACGGCCTTGATAAGGAGTAGTATCCTGCACAGCCATGTATGAGAGTGACCAATTCAGGAGATGCTCACGGGGGAAAAAGAAAGAGACAAGAGAGGACTACTGACCACGATATCTCTTCGACTGGAAGAGTTGCACCTGAGCTCGTCGTCGAGAGATTTCAAGAACTGGGTGGCGTTGGGGTCGTTACCGATCTGGATGAACTGGATGCCGAGCTGATTGAGCGGGAACCTTCCGTCCTCGAGCCGGTCCGAGAATCCCGCGAGCGCGTATGCCAGCGTGTCCGGATCGTCCGCCTCCCCGTCCGTAATCACAATCAGGTTCAGCGGTTTCAGAGACGGTAGTTTCCCCGCTTTTCCCACCTCCAATCGCTCCACACTGCCAAACATAAGCACGAGCTCTGTCAGATCGAGATCGTCACTCATGTTTGTTTGGGTGGTTCGAAAAAAAAAAAAAAAAAAAAGGACTCAAACTAGTTGCTCAGTAACTCTTCTACCCGCACGTCGGTGGGCGTGCTACGTCCAACCGGTTGAACTCTCTGGAATAGTCTGTTCACGTCTCCGGCAGAAGTCGCATTGCGAAGATGTTGAACCGAGCTGATTGGATACGGCGATAAAATGAGAGGATTCAGTCACGCTGGCATGTTTTCGAGCGGGTGTAGATGGGGTAGTGAACTGACTTCATAAAGTAAACATCGATGCCATCTGCGTGGTTCAAGAAATAGCCAATGTGGAAAACCGAAAGGGGTCAGTTTGTGCAGGTAGAGAGGAACACGCGGGGCAGCAGCAGGATCCACAAACCATTATCGTAGCGGACGAGGGTATCCGCCAACCCGGCGACGGCAGCTGCGGCCTCGTTCCAGCGATTCTGCTGGTTCATCGAGGCGCTGTCATCGATTAGGAGCACGGTATCATATCTGGCCAAGATGGCGAGACGGTCTTCGCCAGATGAGAGGGTAGGGGAAGCGTTGTGTTGTTGGTGGGAGTTCTGGTTGAGGGCGCTGTTGAGTGCAGATGCGGCGCCGAGGCCAACGATGAGGCTGCCGAGGCCTCTGCGGGAAGGCTGAGCGGCGTAGTCGGTCGTCGTGTGGCGATGATTATTGGATCGGATGTAGAGCGACTGGGAGGAGCGCCCAAGCCGGGTCGGGGCCCCGCTGCTGGTCTGCTGTTGCTGGGCCTGCTGGATCGCGGTGTGCGGCTGGCTGCCGTAGCTCACCGAGTGCGAGTGCCGCCGTGCGTCCGGCTGGTGGTGGTCAACGAGACTGT
Organism: Puccinia coronata f. sp. avenae; assembly: GCA_002873125.1. Classification (NCBI taxonomy): domain Eukaryota; kingdom Fungi; phylum Basidiomycota; class Pucciniomycetes; order Pucciniales; family Pucciniaceae; genus Puccinia; species Puccinia coronata. The sequence continues at coordinate 157,771 of PGCI01000166.1, read as the reverse complement.
ACGCGGGTGGGGGCGCATTCATTATTCTGATGTCAATATTATTCTTGGGGTTCGTCGAGTGGTATAGTTAAATTAAAAAGTTCCTGTTGACCGTCTCATCTGATCAGGAGAAGTATGATTTTATATGTATTTATTATTTCTGGGCCCAATTAATAATAATATATTTCTGGGTTCAGCCCGGGAAAAGCGGCCCAAAACTCACTTCGGGCTGTGTATTCTGCACAGCCACACGAAATATTTAATTGACCCAGCTGGTGATCGACACTCCTCCGTTCGAACCAGTTCCCCACTTAATTTGTGCATCTTTCACAGCGTCAGCTCAGCTATCATAAGCTAGGTATGTAGAGAATAAAGCTCACGTGTGAATGCATCAACTGGGAATATAGCAGCGCATACCCAAACGATTGATTGCTCCACTGGGATGACTGCGAAGAGCTGTTACAGCGTATGGGAAAAAAGAATGGTCACCACTGAACAAGAAGGCAGATCTGTCAACAAGTGGCAAATTCCAAAATTTAATAACTTGGCATATAAATTTTTGGAAACAAGATTAAGCAGGGAACCTGTCACTTTGATAAAGCATTTTTTTTTTACATTTCTTGGCAGCTGTTACCTGCAAAACCTTGCTTGATAAGATTCCATGTATGTTCAAGATACTAAAAATGTTAGTTTCTTGGACAAGACTATATTTAGGGTGAAATTCATCTGTAGTTGATCTGGTGGCTTAAAGATGCACTCAACCCAATCAGCATTGTTGAGTTGAACTGATCAAGTCAAAATCCATGGTAGCCCATCTTAGGCCCCGTTTGTCAGCATCATATATTATATCAGCATAATAATGTGCAATTAATTCAATAAAACCTAAACCACTCAACATTATCAAGCAAAATTTTCATTCAGTCAAATTGAGCTTATACTCCTTTCAATAATTCCATGAAAAAATTGAGGTTTTAGGCAATCTTGATCATCATAATACAGATATTACACTTAGAACCCTTATAAAGCAAAATAGTGCATTTTTTTAGGCTGAAGATCACCAAAACTGTCAGTTTTCTTTGTCACGTTATTGAGAGAGGTAGTTCTCCTTCCCGGAATAAAAATTTGAATGAATTTGGTTCAATAGGGGTGTGCAAAATTGATTTTTGAACCAGATTTTACATAAATTCATAGGCTCAAAGTTTTCACACCTTCATTTACATGAGAATTGAACCTTTCCTTCATTTGGAACACTTCTTGAAAAAGTGGTAAAGTTTATGATTTTATGTAGAATCATGTTTAAAAATAATGTTTAAACTGGTGCAGTTTTTGTTAAATAAAATGTCCAATATTACACTGTTTTTTATGACTCTGACAAACAGGGCTAGTTGTATGTAATATACATACATTCAATTTCTCAGCACGGTCAGCTTGAAATGAAAAAAATAGAGAAGGACAGTCTTCATAAAACTGGACACCATAAAAGATTCTCTACTACAGCAGTAAGAGTTGTTTAAACACTTGCCCTTTGGTATGAAGATGAATTTTTATACATGTTTAAGCATAAGCAGGGGTGTTCCCAGATTTCAGCCTCTGTGATGCCAAGGACTAGTACCTTTTAGCTACACAAGGGGATAAGGTGAAATTAAGGTGGGTATAAGGGGTAAATTCATGTAGAAGTGAAGTAATAGTAGAAGAAAAAGAGATAAAAAAGAACAATGTTCTTTATAAGGAGGGGCCTGCTGGTACAGGGGTGTTTGTAGGTGCCCTCCAAATTAGAGACTGCAGGCGCAGGGTGGTATCTAATTTTTACAATAAGGGGTTTCTGCGCAACAGAAGGTGGCACCCAAGAGTATTTCCAATTAAGGAACCAGAGTGGGGACAGAAGGAGGTGGAAATACTCACTATTTGTATTCCATGTCAAAAAGACACATAGGGGGGGGGGGTGTTGCAAAGCTGTTGGGCACAAAGCAAAGAGTTTCTGAACAAGAGCTGAACACCAGAAGGGGGTTTAATGAGGGTGAACACCACGCGATAAACAGGCAAAGAACAGGCGCTGGCAGTTGAATACTGGTTGTAGGCATAGTTGGTTGACTGTAGTAATGATTGATGATGATGAACAACTTTTGGCGTGGAAAGAGGGCACTATATATACTAATTTCACTCATAGTAGAGGACCTTTCTGCCTGTGGACGTGTAGTTACTGGATTTCAGCGCAATGTGGCCAATTTGGGAGATTGGCACTAACAAGGCTCATCCCAATGACAATGCTAGTCACTATTTCAGTGTCGCAAGTGCTCTTCATGACCTTTATAACCTATTTGGTCATTGTAACTAAGGTACATAGCAACACTGATGCGTAATTGTATCTGAAATGGGCCACAGATGCTGAAATGGGCCACAAATGGCTTATGGCTAATCTTTAAAGGCTACACTGGCTATGTTTCTCTTATGTATTCAAGGTTTTTATTAATGAAGCCTTGTAAATAAACCACATAGAATCTACCCTTACCCTAGTTACACCTGTACATATGTGGTAACTAGGGGATTTAGCTATTTCCACACATTTGGCTAATTTCCAATTGGATTATATAATCCACTGGAGTTTTAAACCCCAATTGGGCCTAACGCTCAAACTATACACAACACCTCAATTATAAGTCCATAATTGGTCCTTTCACATACAGTATGCATATAAAACAGGTATGTACGTGTGTAATGTGCATCTGTGACACGTGGATGTGGCCAATTCTTCCGGGTACTGGGTTCAATGTCAGCCTCTGTGATGCCAAGGGCTAGTACCTTTTATCTACACAAGGTGATAAGAGTGCAAATGAAGGGTAAAGTGGGGTATTTTCACATAGAAAAGTAGTGAAGAAAGAAATAAAAAGAATATGATTCTTTTTTATAGAGGGGCCTGCTGGCGCAGGGGTATTTGTAGGTGCCCTCTAAATCAGAGATCTGCAAAGCAGGGTGGTATCTGATTAAGCAAACAATGGGTTTCTGCGTAACAGAAGGTGGTACCAAAGTGCTTTTCCAATTAAGGAACCAGAATGGGGACAGAAGGATGGAAGAAGTACTCACTATTGCTTCTTTCAAGCCAAAAAGCCACGTAGGGGGGTGAAGTAGAGCTGCTGGGTAGATTGAAGGGTTTCTGCGCAGGAGCTGGGCACGTAGGATGGTTGATTTAAAGAGAACACCACGGATAAAACAGGCAAAACAGGGCAAAGTAACTGAAATAAGGACAGGACATGGCGTAACTGATTGACTGTAATAATAATTGATGATGGGGAACAACTTTTGGCGTGGAAAGAGGGCTCTATATATACTAATTTCACTCATAGTGGAGGACCTTTCTGCCTGTGTGCGTGTAGTAACTGGTTTTCAGCGCAATGTGGCCAATTTGGGAGATTGGCACTAACAAGGCTCATCCCAATGACACTGCTGGTCATTAATTCTGCATCACAAGTACTTTCCATGACCTAAATAAATTATTTAGTTATTGTAACTAAGGTACATAGCAACACTGACGTGTGATTGTATCTGAAATGGGCCACAAATGACGCAAATGGGCCACAAATGGCTAAGGCCAATCTTTAAAGGCCACGCTGGCTATGTTAACCTTATTTATTCAAGGTTTTTATTAATAAAACCTTGTAAATAAACCACATAGAATCTACTTTTACCCTAGTTACACCTGTACATATGTGGTAACTAGGGGATTTAGCTATTTCCATGCATTTGGCCAATTTCCAATTGGATTATATAATCCACGCGCGGGGTTGGAGGTTTAAACCTCAATTGGGCCTAACTCCCAAACTATACACAACACCTCAATTATAAGTCCATAATTGGTCATTTCACATATAGTATGTATATATAACAAGTACATACGTGTGTAATGTCTGTGTGACATATGTTTGTGGCCAATTCTTACGGGTAATTGGTTCAAGGTGAAGGAGCAGGAATTTAGGGGTACTTCCAGTGAGGGACCCTACATTAATTTGCATGAGGATTCAGAATATGACATAATATTCTAAGTTATCCTCAAGGTTTAGAAGTTATTCAGTATTTTTGTAAAAAGTAGTTGTTATTTTAATTTATTACTTATTTTTATGGTGCTAGGACTTTGCTAAGCTCATTGGATAAAAATAAGTAAACTGAGTTTTTGTAAATCATTAGTCATAAAATGGGTCTTAATATTGTAGTAATAATGTCTCTATTTATGTTACTTTTGTCAGGTTGGCTCTGTCATAGTGGCAAGCTGACATTCAAGGTGAAGGAGTAGGAATTTAGGGGTACTTCCAGTGAGGGACCCTACATTAATTTGCATGTGGATTCAGAATATGACATAATATTCTAGTTCATCCTCAGGGCTTAGAAGTTATCCATACTTTCTGTGAAAAGTAGTTATTTAATTTAGTTATAACTTATTTTTATGGTACTAGGACTTTGCTAAGGCCCCGTTTGTCAGCGTCATAAAAAACAGTGTAATATTGAGAATTTAATTTAATAAAAACGTAATAGTAGAAGAAAAAGAGATAAAAAAGAACAATGTTCTTTATAAGGAGGGGCCTGCTGGTACAGGGGTGTTTGTAGGTGCCCTCCAAATTAGAGACTGCAGGCGCAGGGTGGTATCTAATTTTTACAACAAGGGGTTTCTGCGCAACAGAAGGTGGCACCCAAGAGTATTTCCAATTAAGGAACCAGAGTGGGGACAGAAGGAGGTGGAAATACTCACTATTTGTATTCCATGTCAAAAAGACACATAGGGGGGGGGGGTGTTGCAAAGCTGTTGGGCACAAAGCAAAGAGTTTCTGAACAAGAGCTGAACACCAGAAGGGGGTTTAATGAGGGTGAACACCACGCAATAAACAGGCAAAGAACAGGCGCTGGCAGTTGAATACTGGTTGTAGGCATAGTTGGTTGACTGTAGTAATGATTGATGATGATGAACAACTTTTGGCGTGGAAAGAGGGCACTATATATACTAATTTCACTCATAGTAGAGGACCTTTCTGCCTGTGGACGTGTAGTTACTGGATTTCAGCGCAATGTGGCCAATTTGGGAGATTGGCACTAACAAGGCTCATCCCAATGACAATGCTAGTCACTATTTCAGTGTTGCAAGTGCTCTTCATGACCTTTATAACCTATTTGGTCATTGTAACTAAGGTACATAGCAACACTGATGCGTAATTGTATCTGAAATGAGCCACAGATGCTGAAATGGGCCACAAATGGCTTATGGCTAATCTTTAAAGGCTACACTGGCTATGTTACTCTTATGTATTCAAGGTTTTTATTAATGAAGCCTTGTAAATAAACCACATAGAATCTACCCTTACCCTAGTTACACCTGTACATATGTGGTAACTAGGGGATTTAGCTATTTCCACACATTTGGCTAATTTCCAATTGGATTATATAATCCACTGGAGTTTTAAACCCCAATTGGGCCTAACGCTCAAACTATACACAACACCTCAATTGTAAGTCCATAATTGGTCCTTTCACATACAGTATGCATATAAAACAGGTATGTACGTGTGTAATGTGCATCTGTGACACGTGGATGTGGCCAATTCTTCCGGGTACTGGGTTCAATGTCAGCCTCTGTGATGCCAAGGGCTAGTACCTTTTAGCTACACAAGGTGATAAGAGTGCAAATGAAGGGTAAAGTGGGGTATTTTCACGTAGAAAAGTAGTGAAGAAAGAAATAAAAAGAATATGATTCTTTTTTATAGAGGGGCCTGCTGGCGCAGGGGTATTTGTAGGTGCCCTCTAAATCAGAGATCTGCAAAGCAGGGTGGTATCTGATTAAGCAAACAATGGGTTTCTGCGTAACAGAAGGTGGTACCAAAGTGCATTTCCAATTAAGGAACCAGAATGGGGACAGAAGGATGGAAGAAGTACTCACTATTGCTTCTTTCAAGCCAAAAAGCCACGTAGGGGGGTGAAGTAGAGCTGCTGGGTAGATTGAAGGGTTTCTGCGCAGGAGCTGGGCACGTAGGATGGTTGATTTAAAGAGAACACCACGGATAAAACAGGCAAAACAGGGCAAAGTAACTGAAATAAGGACAGGACATGGCGTAACTGATTGACTGTAATAATAATTGATGATGGGGAACAACTTTTGGCGTGGAAAGAGGGCTCTATATGTACTAATTTCACTCATAGTGGAGGACCTTTCTGCCTGTGTGCGTGTAGTAACTGGTTTTCAGCGCAATGTGGCCAATTTGGGAGATTGGCACTAACAAGGCTCATCCCAATGACACTGCTGGTCATTAATTCTGCATCACAAGTACTTTCCATGACCTTAATAAATTATTTAGTTATTGTAACTAAGGTACATAGCAACACTGACGTGTGATTGTATCTGAAATGGGCCACAAATGACGCAAATGGGCCACAAATGGCTAAGGCCAATCTTTAAAGGCCACGCTGGCTATGTTAACCTTATTTATTCAAGGTTTTTATTAATAAAACCTTGTAAATAAACCACATGGAATCTACTTTTACCCTAGTTACACTTGTACATATGTGGTAACTAGGGGATTTAGCTATTTCCACGCATTTGGCCAATTTCCAATTGGATTATATAATCCACGCGCGGGGTTGGAGGTTTAAACCTCAATTGGGCCTAACTCCCAAACTATACACAACACCTCAATTATAAGTCCATAATTGGTCATTTCACATATAGTATGTATATATAACAAGTACATACGTGTGTAATGTCCGTGTGACATATGTTTGTGGCCAATTCTTACGGGTAATTGGTTCAAGGTGAAGGAGCAGGAATTTAGGGGTACTTCCAGTGAGGGACCCTATATTAATTTGCATGAGGATTCAGAATATGACATAATATTCTAAGTTATCCTCAAGGTTTAGAAGTTATTCAGTATTTTTGTAAAAAGTAGTTGTTATTTTAATTTATTACTTATTTTTATGGTGCTAGGACTTTGCTAAGCTCATTGGATAAAAATAAGTAAACTGAGTTTTTGTAAATCATTAGTCATAAAATGGGTCTTAATATTGTAGTAATAATGTCTCTATTTATGTTACTTTTGTCAGGTTGGCTCTGTCATAGTGGCAAGCTGACATTCAAGGTGAAGGAGTAGGAATTTAGGGGTACTTCCAGTGAGGGACCCTACATTAATTTGCATGTGGATTCAGAATATGACATAATATTCTAGTTCATCCTCAGGGCTTAGAAGTTATCCATACTTTCTGTGAAAAGTAGTTATTTAATTTAGTTATAACTTATTTTTATGGTACTAGGACTTTGCTAAGGCCCCGTTTGTCAGCGTCATAAAAAACAGTGTAATATTGAGAATTTAATTTAATAAAAACTAAACTCTTCAACCAAATTCAACCAAATTTTTATTCTGGGAAGTAGAACAACTCCTCTCAATGGAATGATGAAGTAAACCAACAGTTTTGGTGATCTTGAGCCTAAAAATTTCAATATTTTGCTTAATAAGGGTTCTAAGCGTAATATTTGTATTATGGTGATGAAGATTGCCTAAAACCTCATTTTTTTATGGAAATATTGAAAGGAGTAGCTCAACTTTACTGAATAAAAATTTTGTTTGGTAATGTTGAGTGGTTTACTTTTTATTGAATTAATTGCTCATTATTACGCTGATATTCCATGACGCTGACAAACGGGGCCTAAGTCTTCTGGATAAAAATAAGCAAGCTAAGTTTTATACATTATTTATCATATTCATGGTTCTTAATAATATAGTAATAATGTCTCTTTTTATTTGTTATATGTTACCTTTGTCAGGTTGGCTCTGACATAGTAGCAAGCTGACACCAGATTTGGTGGGGTCAATTAAGAAGGTAGTTTGAGAGGCTTTTCCTTTATAAAAGTACTTATAGAGTTAGGAAGGCTTTACTCATTGATATACAGATTACTTTTCATCAATTAGTGAGTTGAAAGGGATGCTTCAAGATGTCAAGATTTCAGCTCAACAAAAAGATGCAATGGAGGGAGACAATCTTGAGGTGAGCAAGACTGGAACAAGGAGCTGAAGTTCTGAACCAAGGTGGTTCTAGGGAGAAAGTGTTTGGACTTTATGGGTTTATTTTAAATGCAATGAGCAGAGTCCAGATTTGCGTAGACAACTAGCGATTCCCCTCAGCAAGATCCAAAGGAGGTCTGGGCAATTGTGGTTATGAAAGGAACAGGACAGGAACAGGAACAGGAAAGGACAGGGATGACAGGATTGAAAGGAGAGGACATGACAGGAACTAGACAGGGGACAGGGACAGGGACAAGGCCACATGGCCAGGCAGGACAGGAAAAAAAAAGACAGGAGAACAGAACTGTGAGCAGCCAGACCATAATCCTGACACAAGAGTCAAGATGTCAGCCTTAAAGACAACATTGTTTCCCAAGAGGCTTCAACAGTGCCTTACTCTGATTCCCCGCAATTATAGCTTCAATTTCATACATTACATGTGCCATAGTTGTGTTATAGTATTCCACAGAAGAGTGGAAAAATATTCTAAGTTCTATTTATTTTCTAAGTTCAATTCATATTGCATATATATTTATTTTTATCTTCTGAGTTCATCTTCCTCATGGAATCCAGAAGAACTTCCTCAGAATCCAGATCATTCACCATGAAAACACAATTGTTGCTTGTTATCAAGTGACAATATTACACAAGTTTGGTTACAGCTCCAGCGCAGCTCCACACCTACTCGGCTTGTATTTCTTGAAAGGGCCCAACTATGAGCTACAATTTTTGCACACCTCAGTCAGGAAAAAATGGCCCTTTGAATGAATGGTAAGCGGCCATCAACTGCAATGAGCTGTCAGCTGAATGGCCGAACAGGCCGTAGGGTAGTCAAATTGGCCAGGTCTCCTGGCTGACCACTGAGCTGTAAAAAATAACAATCTTTGCATGGCCATCACATTTTACAATTTGATGGCCGTTGGCTTGGAATTAATTGAAGCAACCACACCGTAGCCTTGTAATTAACACTCTTCACTGTGTTTTGGACAGACCAGAGGGGAAAGCAGGCAATGATGCCCTGGGAGAGATCTAGAACCAAGGTATGTCTGCTTTATTTCTAACTCAGTAGAATGGAACAGAAAGGCTCTCTTAGTACAACTAGAACAAATGAATCAACAATAGGAAAAGAGAAAAGGAAAAGAACAAGAAGGAAAGTGATGGAGAAGAGAAATGGGAGAACTAACCTAACTCAGTAGAATGGAACAGAAAGGATCTCTACTGAGTGAGGAGGGGGCGGGGAGACTGGGACCTTATAGACAATAATGATGACAGAAGCTGGTGGGATGATTGGTCTGTGAAACCTGGGTTTCACAAGCCTGCCATTGGGCGGACAACTCCTGGGCTGCAACCTAATCACCAAGCAACAGCTTGCCTGATGGATGAACAGGTATCAGAGACCTGCAGCTACACTCAACTTGGTTAAGTGGGTTTCAGCCAACTTGCTGATACAACCTGCTTTGCAAGCAGGCTGCAACATGCTTACCCAGCAGGCTATAGTGCTTGGTGAACTGGTATCAACCCTCTCACCAAGCAGGCTACGGCCTGCCTGCTGAGCAGGTAGCCACCGGACAATAATAAGCCAAAAGCGGTGTTTCTATGGAACACAGCCAGAGGCAGCTAGTCTGGTGAGGCCAAGAGAAGCCGTTTTGAGAAAGAGATATCATGAGGCAGTGTTGAAAGGTTACTGCCAAAGGAGCTAGATGTCCAGATTTGGTGTTTCACACCACACGGGATCACCTCCACAAAGAGCTTAAGAGAAAATGTGGATCACTTGGGGTGAGATGGGATGTCTGCTCATTGTGAATGCTTGGCGGTCTTTTGGGTGCAGAAAGATGTAAGTGAACTGGGCTGGGGTATGGATTGCTAGCAAAGAGAGGCTTTACTTATAGCCAAGATAATCTGCAAGGTAGCACAAGAGAGACACAAGGTAAGGGTGAGGTGGTCACAGATGTGACCGGTTCTGGCAGAGTCTTGATGGACAAGACTCTTTCTAGAGGACAAAGGATTTTATGGATTGTGGCAATCCTTGATACACATGATTGAATAAGAAGTAGATACAACACCAAGAGTGGCTAATCACAGAGTAGCCAAGAGCGGCAAACACAAGTATATTGGAGAGAAGTAGATCTATGTGATTCCGGAAGAAGAAGTCTTTGGAGATGCCAAGAGCGGCTAATACTGATGGCATCCAAAGGACTGCCAAAGCCAGTGAGTGAGATGAGGATGAGAGCGGCTAGACTCTGAGAACGAAAGAGATAAGGAGGTGTATGATGCCAGTCTGTTGTGTAGATAAGGATAGTGATCAGGAGGTCATCACATGATTCCTTGTTTTAAAACAAAAGGGTCTGTGCAGAATCCCCGGCCAGAGGCTAGATCTTTGTATCCCAAATCCAGTGAGCAAAAGATTGCAGGTACAGGGAGCTGTCAACAGGCAAGTCAGCATTGAAGGTATATATAGTGGGGAGGTTTTTGCTGATAGTCCCTCATCTCTTGTCTCCTGCCTTGGAACCAATTGCTCAAGGAGTCAAGGGGTCCGGGGGAAACCTCATCACATTTTTTTTCTACACTGCCAGAAAAGTTGGCTTGGATAAGGATACGATCCGGACCCTGCGTACCCGGGAGTACCCGGTCGGATACCGGGTCGGGTCGGATGTCGGACTGGGTCTGTGGACATCCGGCATCCGGCCGGATAATTGGCATTGTAGGGAGGGGGCTGAGAGCCGTGCATGATCACTAGTTCTTCATTTTTTTGCAGTAGCAATCATCGTTGTTATTGTTTGTAAGGGGAAAAAAAGCAACCGGAGTGTAGGAATCAGAAAAAACGAGTGACAAGATAAAGTAAAACGAGTGACAGAGCTTTAGAGAAAAAAAAAGCAACAGGCGAAAGAAGAAATGAGCGACTTGAGAGCAATGGTGGGAAAGCCTATATGCGAACATCATCGACGTCAATAATGTCATGCTTAACCCAGTCCTTCAAACAGATAAGTGACTCAAGGGTGTTGAGCGACATCCGATTGCGAGTGTAAGTTTGAATGTGTCGGCCAACTGAGAAGGCTCGTTCGCACGGAGCACTCGAGGCAGGCACTGCTAAGAACGTTCAGGCCATATTTGCGAGTGATGGAAAGCGCTCGGCGTTTACTTTCCAATAGAGAAGGGTGTCGCATGATTCGATTTCGCATTTCCCGCTCAAGTAGGCCTCAATCTCCTCATCCAGGGAAGCAATCTTTCTCTTCTTTTGCTTGTAGATAACTCTGCTAGAACGAGTTTCGGATTGTATTTCTTCATGTTGTTCGGAGGCTTCGCAAGTGTTGGTAACAAAGAACTTGCTAGCTTCGTCGGTAAATCTAGCCAAAACTTCATCGAGGGTGAGACCAACTAGAGCAAGAACATCCAAAGTAAGCTGCGAAGTCTTCAATCGAGGATCGAGTAAAGTCGAGCAAAGATACACCGGTTTCTTGATGGCTGCGTGAAAGTACTCTTTCAATTTTGCCATCATGACTTCAGCTGGTGGAATGAGCTCTTGTGCTTCATATCTGGAACGAGTCTGACAAAAAAGTAAAACAACCTGATTCAGCATATGTACCCTTGCATTGAAGAAGGCGGCCAAAACTTACTGAGACTAAATCTTCAATTAACCAGATGTAAACTGGTGCGGCAAGAGACAATGTGACTTGTTTGCTGGGAGAGATCGTATTGGTCGCCTCCTTGAGTGGTTGCAAGAAATCACAGAGTTGCTGAATTTTCTCCCATTCATCAGGTTGCAGATTGTATTTTGCGGTTAGATCGTTCTTTTCGCAGAATAGCTTGATGCACTCTTTAAGCTTGAGTGCTCTTTGAAGCATGAAAAATGTTGAGTTCCATCGCGTGCTAACATCAGCAATCATATTGAGTTTACTTCCAAGTATCACTTTGGTGATATCTTGAAAGGCAGCAGCTTTTTGGGGTGAGCGCTTTAGGAAGGTCTGAAGACCACTAATACGGGAAATAGCAGTGGAGATGTCAATTGCCGCTGGAGGATCATTCAAGATGGAAGAAAGGCCCTGCGGCGGCGAGATATCGATCGGATTAGAGAAGGCTTTGATACTGTTTTGAGCAGCTAGATTGATGACATGTGCCATGCAGCCAAGTCGGCAATTATTGTTGTCGAAGGGAATCAAAGTTGCTAGATGGGAAGCCATAGTATTGTTGTTGGATGCGTTATCGGCTGTGATACAAAATATACTATTTTTTAAGGAATAGTATTCAAGAACTTCGGCTAGGTGATTGGCTAGTGTTACTCCAGAGTTATTTCCTTCAACAAGCTTGGCGGCCAGGACCATTGACTTGAGCGCATAGTCTTTGCTGATCCAGTGTGCCGTAACTCCGAGAACTGAGACGTTATTTGGGGATGTCCACACATCACAGGTTAAGCTGAGCTTGGAATCAAATGTTTCAAATTGCTTCCGAAGAGCATGTTGTCCTTGCTGAAAAGCAGTCCGAATGAAAGATGCTAGGGTATCTTTGCCGCAGAGAAGAGACTTAGTTATGGGATTGCAGAGTCGAAGAAGCTCGGTAAAGTCGTCATGATCAACAACCTGGTATGGAATGTTGCTACTGATGAAAAATCTAGCAACAGCGGAAGTCAAACTGTCGCGGGTGAGCTTCTTAGATGCTTTGCCAGTTTTCATAAAAGCTGTGATGGCTCCGATGTTGTTAGACTGAGCGTTGCTTTGTATTCCATGGCAGCTGTTCAAGTGATTGCTCATGCTTTTTGTTGAGCTTTTTTTGTCGACTGCAAGTTTCTTGAGGCATAATACTGAGCCTCCTGGGACACGACTTGCCTGGCAAATATTGTAGGACTTATCGCCAACAGTCTCAGTCTTGAAATACTGCCATACCCAACTGATCTTTTTTGAGTCTTGAGGTTGAGAGTTGGCAGCATCTGATTCCGGTATTACTTCTGCAATGTCGGAGTCAGATGAAGCTTCAATAGTTCTTTTTTTGGAATTTGGAGCCATATTAAAATAAAAGCTTCAAGAATATTTAATATTGATCCAAAAAAGGAATAGATTTTTGGTTGAGCAAATAACACGGAGCGGAATCAGATACCAGAGTCCATGCCACCATTGTCCAGAGGTTAAAACTTGAACTGATGTGCCTCTGGAGTCTGGAGTCTGGTCACAGTGACCACGTGAACGTTGCAAACCTCACATGGCATGGTCTATCTGCCGATGCAGCCAGCTAGTGCGTTACTGCGACCCTTGAGGTTTGATAAATCAGCACAATTAAGGAGCTGAAGGTCTGGAAATCATGTTGCTACCTTGTGGTTGGCAACACACATTGCAGAAACCATGTTTTTGACATAAGAACTTCGCAGTAGGAATTTCTAGACTCCAGTGCCCAAGACCGCAAAAAACCCGCCGGATACCCGGCGTCGGAGCCGGATGTGCCGGATCCGGATGTCGGATGAGCTCTATCCGACCCCGACCCGCCGGATCTTATCCTTAGGCTTGGATGGCTGCATCCAAGTTTTTATTGGATGCGGCCATCTGATTCAAACTTGGGCGCGCACCACCATACTAAAAACATTTGAAATTCTACCCAGAAAGAAAATGTGAACTTGGTATGGGCAAAACATATACCCAATTTTACAGAAAATGGTCAAAAGTGAAAAATAAGCTACACTGAGCATGCTAAGCAATTTTTTTTTAGAAACTGAGCAGAAATTATTTTTATTCATTCTGGAAACTTTAGGGATTTTGCTGAGCATGCTCAGTTTTGCTCAATTTTTATTACTGAGCCATTTTGTTGAAAAAAGTTAACATTTTGCTTAACCCAAACAACAGTTTTTTCTTTGGGTAAAATTACAAATGTTTGTAGTGCCAAGTGAATTGCTGACCAATTCAAACTCAGAAGCCAAGGCGTTTGACCACCAAGTTTGAATTGGTCAGTGATCCACTCAATGGCGCGCGCCCAAGTTTGAATTGGATGGCTGCATCCAATAAAAACTTGGATGCAGCCATCCAAGCCAAATTTTCTGGCAGTGCTATGGTTCCTGCTGGTTTGCTTAATTCTAAACCATTATTTCTGCACTTTATTCAGTGATGAAAATAAACCACTATCAAGGTACCATCACCAAGAGAGTTTCATATTGGGAATTCAAAATTTAAACATTTGACCTGGCATGAATTCCTCCATTGGATGAATATTCCTCTGGGAATACTTTGTCAACATTTATTGCTTGGCTTGGTTGCAATCCGGCCCAGAGCAAGGAGTTGGTCATGGTGGCACTCAAATTAAGAGAAGGATTCCATGACAGTCTGTCAGCATCACAGTGGACAATGGACCCCACAGCTAGGGAGTCCAAAAAGATCATACTGACATTCCTGTTGGGAGTCTGCTGGTGATGATTTCTAGGTCTCAGTCACATCACTATTTTGAAGCAGAAAGGTATTAGAATTCACAAGGCGCCAAAAAGTGAAAGTGAGTCTTTCATTGTGTGTCATCTCTGATGATTGTGGCAAGTCAGAAGTGAATTCAAGGTGAACTAGAACCCAACAACGCTTGTGAACCTCCTCTGTCATGCTTTTGGATATCCCATTTCCGCATGACACAATTCACTGTCCACAAAACTGATTCAGAGCATCCGCATCGGTCGCAGAGGTTTAGCATAGTTTAGTCCACTGAGTTATGTCGGACTTACCTTAAGTCGAGGTGTGCAACCGCACCGGTTCAGGTTTCAACAGGTGTAAGTATGTGTAGTGGTGATGACTAATCTCCATGTCAGAGATGTATACATACTTTTGTGTGCAGTTGACGTGTGAAAGTGGGATAAATGCATATAATATGACTTTATCCCAGGATTAGTGGGGCATAAAATTATGCCCCACTAGCCCAAAAACTAGCTCCGGCATAGTTTAATCCGCGCTTAGTCCGCCCCGGTGCGGCTGCAACAGGGGACAACTTGTGCTAATCCGAGCAAAAACCGCGACCGATGCGGGTGCTCTCAGGTTGCGCAATCTGTGAAAACACATGACATCCAACTCACAGGCAGAGGCAAGGTGACTGTGGATCGGATAATATATTGAGTTTCAGGACTGCGTAACCTGATTATGTAACATGGGTCAGGTATTTGAGCATTATAATTGCCGCTGGGACATGTCAGACCCCCAATAAAAAGCCGTATCATGAGTTACCTGCTTTGCGCAGAATTCCGTTTACGCCCGCCTTGAACGCTCAAGTCAAGTCTTTTCGCAACAGCAACAATTTTATTTCCCTGAAATTATTTGATTGCGTGTTATATACATATTCTGTAGCAAAGGCAAGGGACACAGTTATTTACAACCGTGTACATACTCATTTTAACCGAGGTGAGACGCCGGACACAAGCTGCACAGTTGCCCTTGTACTAGCTACCATCGTCCATTTTACATGCCTGACCGTGAACTCAAGTTCCCAGGTATGATCCAACCAATCAGCGCTGGTTTTTAGGCGGCCATCGAGCAGAAAAAGTTGAATGCTGAATTTTTGTTGTCAGAGGTTAATTATTCAGCTCACCACTTCTGACACGGTGTACTGAATCGGCATAGGAGTGAGTTATTCATCATTCATTCATTTTTTCGGGTAGTCTGTTGTCTCATATGCTGACATCCCCATCAGAACCATTACAAGCAAGAGCCATCATGCCTGCAGGGGCGGCGCGGGCGATTCCCAACTATGTCTTTTTACCTGGTGGGACACATCCCATCCACACTCAATCGAATTATAATGTGCGAAATGAGATTGCGAGAAGTCCCCGAAGAAGTCAAGACGACAACCTCAATCGGATCACTCGCCCTCCCGCTCACAATACTTCTCCACTCTCCCGAAAGTCGCTAGATAGCTTGTTGCTTAACGCTTGCAACTCTGCTCGCAATTGCATTAACTCTCTTGGATACTTGAATTTGCCTAAACCGATACTAAGCGGAATCAACCAGATAAGCAATACTCTAAACTGCAATTATAAGTACACCAGTGCTGCCACTCACTCCAGTGGTAGTGCTAGCAGCAGCCCTCATCGTACTAGTCACTCAAATCAACGACCAGCGATGATCACCGCCTGTGAAAGTTCTTCCGGTCAGCGCGTGAGCTCCGCAAGAAAGGAGACCTCGTTAGCGATACTACGCAGATATCATACAATCTTTTTGGTGGATGATAGCGCTTCTATGAGCATAAATGGCTTGTGGAGGGAAGCTCAAGATGCCTTGAGTGCAGTTGCTTCTACTGCTGTTCAATTTACACAAGGTTCTTATTTTCTTTCCATCTAACGCCTTACGGAACTAACCTCGGATAAAGGCATATTGACCGCGTAACTTCACTCCTCACTTTCTGTGCAGAAGGGATTGATATCTATTTTTTAAAGTGAGTGGGTCCTGAAACATTCTGCGGTTCCAAATTTTGACCTATCACCCAGATTCATCATAACCACCCAGATTCATTATTATCATCATGATGCATTGTTATTACTCAGATTCATTTTTATTGCCCAGGTTCATCTTTATCACCTACATTCATGATACTAAAAGTCGGTTTTATTTTTTATCCTGCGCTCAAAAGCACAAACACTCATCTTCGGAACGCAAGAACGGCACAGGAGGTAAATCGCTTATTTAGTGAGGTTCGACCCAACGGCGCCTGCACACCGATTGAAGTTCGCATTGAAGCGCTAGTCAGTCATCAGTAAGTCTGATTTCAATAAATTTGGGGAAGCACCCCCATCCGGGGTGGTGTTCAGTAATTCTTGAAGCGCTAATCCGCCTGGAAATGCGGTTTTCTCATCTTAAGCTTGAATCAGCTGGACTCATTAAAGGCGCAAGGGCTTCCCCTGATCAAGCCTTTGAACCTGGTGGTCATTACCGATGGTGTCACAGATGATCCAGAAACTTTGTTTCACACGATTTTAAATATTGTAAGTCGTTTAGAAGAGGGTAACTTCAAACTGAACCAAGTTGGCATTCAGTTTATACAAGTCGGATGTAGCTCGTTCGTAGCCATTTTCATTTCACTTGGGCCTCAAGTATCACCAGCATGCTGCTCATGAAATGTTTAAAAATCCTTATTGTCACATACTTAGTGAGGCAAGCCAATTCCTGAGAACCTTGGAGAAAGATCTAAAAGAAACCTATAGAGTCAGAAGGCATATTGTGGTAAGTGATCAAGAAGCTACCAAAAATTCCTAATTTAGAAAATTACTGAAATTATTCATTGAAAATTTCAATATGAAAATTTTAGGATACCACACCACATAAAGGCAGAGTAACCGGCGATTTTATTTTAAAATCATTGCTGGGAGGGATAAAAAAAGTGGGTTTAATTTTAGTTCATCATTGGAATCCTTGCTTATCTCAATACTTTCATTGAATAAATGGTTCTCATGTATCATCTTTTGCATTGAAATAGAGAGTTCCAGAAAAGAGAAGTTAGTCACTCAAAAAAATGCATGAGAAATAATTGACAGCTTTATATTAAAAAAGAATAGATAACATGATTGATGATCACTTATGTTCATCTCATCAATCAAAGATGTGATTGCCATAAAATTGATATTTCAATTCAAATGAAAGATAAATTTAACCTTTCCAGATTATAAAGATAAATAAAACAAATTCATTAAAACATGGATCAGTAGAGCAGAGATCAGTGGAGCACATTTTGTTTAGGTTAACTTGATCCATCAAAATGAATAGTTGAGAATAGAAATGGAGATCATTACTTAAAGGATCTTGAATATGCAACCCTCCAGGATTTAAGGAACAACCCCCCACACTTCCAGAAGAGCTGGCATAGATGACCACATCCAAGTTCATATAAATTGGGTGTGGACACCCAATTTAATCTTGGGTTCTTGCCAGTGAGTGTTATTACCAAACAATTCAAACTTGGTGGGAAGGGCGCTTGGCCACCAAGTTCAAACTGGCTGTTGATTTACTTGGTGGCACGGCACCCAAGTTTGAATTTGGTGTCTGTACTCAATATTAACTTGGATCAGTGGATGCATTTGCTCAAGCCAGATTTTCTGTCAGTGGGCCAATCCTGAGTGTCTTTCTGTGCAACCCCCAACCACCCCAAGCTTGAATTCTTTTCATATTCATAAATGAGAAATCCATTTTGAGGGTATTTCCCGACTCCTGCTGAGGAGGATTCCTCTCTGGCTGGCCAGTGCTGTGTTCTGTTTATGTTACAATGCCAATATTCACATTGCTGAGGTATTGTACTAAATATTTTCATGGACAGGTAAAATTTTATTACTTACACCTTCCAATTGGTCCAGGACTAAATCTTATTCAGAGAATACATCTATATGGCCAACAGAAGATTTTTTTACAGATCTAGATGGAAGCAGCCCTCCATAAATGGATCTCATTTGTAAGTTACTACATAAAGGAGGGAAAAGAGAAAGGGAAAAAGAAAAGGATGGTATATCGATTGATTTAGCAGAAAAAGTGAATAGTTTGACGCATGATTATTTCTGTGGGGAATGGAAGAAGAAAAGGAACTAGATAAAGGAAAAAAATGCTCTCCACCTTGGAGGGACAGCGATGAAGAAAATATACTTATTTACTGGGAAAAAAGAACCCATCGCGGTGCGTCGTAACAGCGGTGAAGAAAATATACTTATTCACTGGGCAAAAAGAACCCATCTCGGGCCAGGTTCGTCGTAACAGCGCGTGCCCAAAGCCCCTCTCTATGTTGCTTGTATCAACTCACTCGTTCAACAGCGGCTTTGACTGAAACAATAACCATGCGTTGGCCTCGAGATGGGGTGCAAAATGACAAGAACTTTGCAATAAGGTTCTGCTTTGAAATATAGAAAACCGGCGCAGCGTTTTGCCTCTTCGGAGTTGAAGTCCGTCAGTGGAACGAACTAAAAACAGCTGTAACCAAGTGTACGTGCTCATACAGGATATTTGCAAACAGAACATGAAGCTGAGTTGTTCTGTGTAGTTTCATTGAGAGAACTGCCTTGCCTCCAGTTTGCATCTATCGAAGTGGGTCTCAAGACCCCTCAGGAGATCAACAGGAGGAAAGTATTACGACGGAGGAGTGGATCGACGACGAATTGTGCCGGCGCGTGTATCACATAATACATGAGTCCATGACCCCTGCCAAAAGCACACGGCGGTGGGATTGGCAGTTGTTACATGGTTTGATTAGGAATGCTGTCCGGAGTTGCTTTTGCCGTTTATATACTCGAGGTCGGCCAACAATTTTTTGCCTACCTCTCAGTCCTACACAGATATAATTTCCTCCTATAACCGCACCCATTCCAAATAACGCTGGTTTTTACCCTTTGAGAGTTATCCTACCTCTTGCAGTTGCTTATTTTCCTCATCAAAAGCATCCGCAATGACCCCTCCTGTAAGAGGCACCTTGGTAGCCATTTTGACCCTGTTCAATTTGTTTTCATCAACACTTCTGGCACCATTAATCATGATGCCTCGAACACAAGTCGCTAGACCAGCTTCAGGTAAGGGGAGTCAAATTATTATATTTTCCTAAATGTGAGCTGATGTGTGATTGAATCATGAACCTTGGGTAGAGATGATTGGAGTAGAAAACCGGGGGAGATCGGGATATTCCAGTCTAACAACCGGTACCTCAGCATCATGTAATTAACGATACCTTCTTTTCTTTGGTCATTTCCAACTCCCTCACTTCTCGTTGGAAGAAGTTTATCAGAGGTTTTTGGTTTGCTTAATGCCGCTATGAGTAGCTGATTGTTTTTTTTGCGAAGGCTCAGGTACTCGAAGGAAAACAGCAAAAGACGAAACCATAAGCTCAACAGAACAACCCATAAGCTCAAAAAAGATTGGACTGTTAAGTGAGTCTGTGCAAAAGTGCACATAGCCTTTCACAATAAAGACAGCACTTATGCAGGCAGAAAATGTTTTGGCTTCTATCGAACAGAATACAGCATGAGCTTTCACAAAATCCCGGAGGATTTATTCTCAAATGAAAATCTTGAATTGACGAGACTGTGTAAGTTTGATCAAAAGACTCTGTCAAACAATGTATCAAACATTGGGGCCCATAAGTTTACCTTCGTTGGAAATCTGCAGACGAGAAAGGGAACTATATCGTTCAGGCCTCAAAATTAAGACCCCGATATATGCGTCTTGGTTAGTGAATCCCATGGAGGAGTTTATTCAAATCACTTCTGGCGTTATGATAATCTTCCAGACTTGACTCATGCTGGAATGATCTTTTTTTTGGTTTGCAGCAAAGTTCATACGGTATACGATCTGTGTCAAGACAATTTCTCAAAGTCTGCGAATTGCAAAAGATGTTTTGAGGGGACGAAAGGCACACCACTTGATTAGCGAACTTGACTATTCTGTCAGCCGCTTGGAAAATGTGGTGACGCTCATGAAAACCGTTTTCAAGGAGAAGATCAACGCCGAGCTGTTCTCGAATCATGGAGCGGAAGTTCGAATCGGGCCACTCGACCAAGACTCGTCCAATCTAGTTTTTGAAAAGATACGAGGACCTTTTGTGAAAGATCTGGAAAGGCTACTCAAGGTACCAAATATAGATACCTACAAGAATGAAGATGATGTGGATGATCTTTTGAACGCGTACCGCAACACCATCTTCTTAACTTTGAATATTGCAAGGGAGTTTGGCCTCTTTAGTAAACAAGTCTTCTGTCAGCCTCTGTGATGCCAAGGGCTAGTACCTTTTAGCTACACAAGGTGATAAGAGTGCAAAGGATGGGTAGAGTGGGGTGTTTTCACGTAGAAAAGTAGTAAAGAAAGAAATAAAAAGAATATAATTCTTTTTTATAGAGGGGCCTGCTGGCGCAGGGGTGTTTGTAGGTGCCCTCTAAATCAGAGATCTGCTAAGCAGGGTGGTATCTGATTAAGCAAACAATGGGTTTCTGCGTAACAGAAGGTGGTACCAAAGTGCTTTTCCAATTAAGGAACCAGAATGGGGACAGAAGGATAAAAGAAGTACTCACTATTGCTTCTTTTAAGCCAAAAAGCCACGTAGGGGGGTGAAGTAGAGCTGCTGGGTAGATTGGATGGTTTCTGCGCAGGAGCTGGTCACGTAGGATGGTTGATTTAATAAGAACACCAAGGATAAAACAAGCAAACAGGGCAGAGTAACTGAACTAAGGACAGGACACGGCGTAACTGATTGACTGTAATAATAATTGATGATGATGAACAACTTTTGGCGTGGAAAGAGGGCTCTATATATACTAATTTCACTCATAGTGGAGGACCTTTCTGCCTGTGTGCGTGTAGTAACTGGTTTTCAGCGCAATGTGGCCAATTTGGGAGATTGGCACTGACAAGGCTCATCCCAATGGCATTGCTGATCATTATTTCAGCGTCACAAGTGTTTGTAATGACCTTAATAACCTGTTTGGTTGTTGTAACTAAGGTACATAGCAACACTGACGTGTATTTGTATCTGAAATGGGCCACAAATGACGCAAATGGGCCACAAATGGCTATGGCCAATCATTAAAGGCCACGCTAGCTATGTTACTCTTATGTATTCAAGGTTTTTATTAATGAAACTTTGTAAATAAACTACGTAGAATCTACTAGTACCCTAGTTACGCCTGTACACGTGTGGTAACTAGGGGATTTAGCTATTTCCACGCATTTGGCCAATTTCCAATTGGATTATATAATCCACGCGCGGGGTTGGAGGTTTAAACCCCAATTGGGCCTAACTCTTAAACTATACACAACACCTCAATTATAAGTCCATAATTGGTCATTTCACATATGGTATGTATATATAACAAGTACATACGTGTGTAATGTCATCTGTGACACATAAGTGTGGCCAATTCTTACGGGTAATTGGTTCAAGGTGAAGGAGTAGGAATTCAGGGGTACTTCCAGTGAGGGACCCTACATTAATTTGCATGAGGATTCAGAATATGACATAATATTCTAAGTTATCCTCAAAGTTTAGAAGTTATTAGTATTTTTTGTAAAAAGTAGTTTTTATTTTAATTTATTACTTATTTTTATGGTGCTAGGACTTTGCTAATTTTATAGAATAAAAATAAGTAAACTAAGTTTTTTATACATTATTAGTCATATCAATGGGTCTTAATAATATGGTAATAATGTCTCTTTTTATGTTACTTTTGTCAGGTTGGCTCTGACATAGTAGCAAGCTGACATTCCCTCCCTTTAAAATGAGACTTTAGAAAACAAAATTCATCCTAATGTCTGTAAAAAAATTCTCAATTTCTTTTGGAGGCTCTATAATTACGTAGATGTATGGGACCATCTGGTATATTATCTTCAGGAATCCATTCATCTTTGTCTGCTGATTGACCTTTATATCTTACTAAGTATAGTCTAGTATCTTTCCCATTGATCCTTTCCTTTTTATCCTTCAATATTTTATGTACTTTGAAGTTAGAGGTGTCTAAAGGTTCAATTATAGGTACAGGTACATGTGTTACTACAGGGGTATCTGTGCCTCTACTAGTGTAAGGTTTGATTAAGCTAACTGGGAAAACAGGGTGTTTTCTGGAAAATTCATCTGTTAAAATAACTTCCACAGCATTTTTTCCATGTAATTGCTTAATGGTAAAAGGGCCAACAAAGGAAGGTTTAAGTTTCCTATTCCCTCCCAAGTTATTAAAATTCACAGTGGACAATAGGACTTTGTCCCCAATTTGGAAGGATGGTTCTTTATGACTTTTGTCCCATCTTAACTTATTATATTCAGCTGCATCTTGAACACATTTCTTAGCATGTTCATGTGTAATGTCAAGCATCCTTTTAAAGTCTAGGGAAGTGGGATGTACATGAGGTAATTTGTTATTAATATGATCTTTAGGCATTCTGGGTATCCATCCTCTTTCCAAAATATAAGGGATTTCTTTGGATGAAGAATGTTTACTGCTGTTATAAGCTATTTCTAATGCAGGGAGTAAGCTAACCCAATCATGAGTATAACCATCACTATTTTTGAATTCTAAGCCAAAGGAACAAAATCTTCTGAGCATATCTTCTAGAGTTTGGATCATTCTTTCAGCCAATCCGTCAGTTTGGGGATGGTAAGCAGTAGAGAAAGCTAATTTAGTGCCTAACATGTCATGTAAATTTCTCCAAAATTCAGAAGTAAATTTGGGGTCTCTATCACTAATGATTATTTTGGGTATTCCTACGTCAGCCATAATCCTATTCCAAAATAGTAAAGCCACTTCCATAGCTGTATCATCTTTATGGTTAGGAATAAATCTGGACCTTTTTGAATATCTGTCTACAACCACTAGTACGGAGTTGAAGGAATAAGACCCTCCAGGAGGTAAACCTGTAACAAAATCCATGTTTATGATTTCCCATCTTTTGGTGGGTTCTTGGATGGTTTGAAGTAGCCCATATCTCTTACCTGTTTGCTTATTTGATTTCTGGCAAGTTTCACAGGATTTAATATAAGTAGCTACTTCATTAGTCCAATTATTCCACCAAGCTGTAGTTCTGACTCTTTCAATAGTCCTTTCTTCAGAAAAATGTCCAGCACCAACATTATCATGGCATTCTTTCATAAGGGCTTCAATCTGAAGTTGATCACATAAGACTATTACACTGGAATGCCTTTCTTTAAAGTACAATATTCCATCTAATAGAGAGAACTTACCAGAAGAGTAAGGTTTGGATAACCAGGGAGGTAGACTAGCAATTAATTCATGGGAACTATTTTCATTGATAAGTATATCTAGTAGTTTGACAAATTCAGGATCAGACTGGTAACTATCTTTTATAAGGCTGTAGTAGGCTTCATCCAAATCACAGACATGTATTCCTAAAATTGGGAATATATCTTCATCTTCAGGATCCCAGGCAGGGTTATCTGGAGTATTTGGTAAAGCCCATCTGCTCAAGCCATCAGCATTACTATGCTTTTTGCCAGCTTTATGAACAATAGTCATATGTCCTCTGTATTGTTGAATAGCAATTTGCCATCTTAACATATGCCTATTGGGAGTCTGCATATTCATAAGGGTTTTAACTGCTGTGCAATCAGTGACTACAACAATTCTACTACCTTCAAGATAATAATGTAACTTTTCTAAGGACCATACAAGAGCTAGACATTCCATCTGACTGGCTCCATACCTTTTCTCTGTTGGTTTAATTTGTCTTGAAATAAACAAAACTGGTTTTTCTACCAATTTATCTTCAACAAGGAATTCTTGATGTAAGGCAGCACCTAAGCCATCTAAACAAGCATCTATGTACAGAATAAATGGTAAGTTATAATCTGGTTGAGCCAGCACAGGAGCAGTAGTAAGGGCTAGCTTCAATTGTTCATAATCCAGTACTCTAGGGTGAGTCATTTCATAAATGGTTTCTTTACTACATAACTCATATAATGACTTGGCTAAAATAGCAAATTTCTCAATATGTTTCCTATAATATCCACAAAATCCAAGAAAAGATTGCATTTCAGTGATATTCTGAGGCATAGGTTTGAGCATTACAGCTGCTACTTTGTTTTGGTCAATGGCTAGGGATAGTCCAGAAACAATATGTCCTAAAGCTTTAAGTTCACCATATCCAAAGTTGCACTTTTTAATAGACATTTTTAGACCAGCTTTAATAGAAGTTTCTAATACTATTTGTATCTTTTCTATATGTGTTTCCCAGTCATCTGAATAAATGATTATATCATCAATATATATCATCATCCAGCACTGGCGGATAAAAGATCCAAAAATAGAGTCCATCATTCTTTGGAAATGAGAAGGTGCATTCTTAATTCCAAAGGGCATTCTGAGGTATTCAAAAACACCAAGATGGCAGATAATTCTCATAAATTGGCGGCTATTAAGTTCTATGGGTATCTGGTGAAACCCTTTGAGAACATCCATGCAGGTTATGTACTTAGCTTTTGATAAGTTATGAAGAGAGTGGTCAATTCTTGGAATGGGATAATTATCAGCTTTAGTGTAATTATTTAGAGCTCTAAAATCTCCAACCATCCTAGACTTATCATTATGCCAGGCAATAATAACTGGGGTAGTTATTTCTACTTGTTCATTATGGCCCACTTTTCTAAGTACACGTAAATCTATAAGCTCTTTAATGTGTGTTTCTAAGGCTATCCTAGATTTAGGGCTAGAAGGGTAGGCTGCTTTTCTTAGAGCAGGTGGGTAAGGAGGTTCACAAGTTAATTCTAATTTAATATCATGTCCTGTAACATTGCCAATAGGCTCTTCAGTGGTACAGAAGGCTTCTTTATTCTTATGGCATACTTTAAGAATATCTAATACTTGAGCCTTGGTTAGTATGTCACTTATAGCAGCTTGGGACATATACTCTAGATTAAAATCTCCTAATTCCTTGGGGTCAGGTTCCTGAGAAATGGGTGCAATAATCTCAGAATGGATGTTGCAAATTTGGTATTTCCTTTTCCAATCTCCTCCAATGGTAAAATATCTATCCTTGGACTGGAAAATGTCAATTCCATACATGCAGAAGGTATCATTACCTAGTATAAGGTAGTCACAAATGGCATCAGAAAGTATTACAAATTCTACACTTAATCTGAGGGATCCCTTAGTGTGGGGGAATATTAAGGGTAAATTGATGACACCAATAGGTTTCATGGTAGAGTTACAACTGCTAAATGTAGCTTTTGGAACAGGTAATAAATTTTTGCGCCAATCAGGGTATATTTGTTGCAAAAATGTGGCACTTGTACAAGAACAAAAGGCTCCTATATCTAATAGAGTCTTAACAGCTGAGTCTTTGAAAATAACCTTAGTATAACTGGTTTTACCTAGGGTGTAACACCTTCCTTCTTCAGGTTTGTTAGTTAATAGCTTGGCATCAGATATATGGCCAATATCCATATTATCTTCCCATTTCTGGGGTAAGTTAGATTCACCATGAATAGCATTAATGTTGAAGTCATTGCCAATATTAGCATTTATTACTATAACAGCATGGTTATCAGATTCAGAGTCATCATCATCTTGACCATAATGTGTACTAGAGGGTTCTTGGTATATGATATCAAGGGTACTTTCAGAATCTGAATCAGGGCTTGCCTGCACATTATTGATTTTTCTCCTAGGTTTGGTACATTCAGTACTTCTGTGGCCAGTTTCTCCACAATTCCAACACGTAGGAGTCTTTTCTTTTCTAATGAGTTCAGCTGGCTTAGATTCTAACTTTTTGGGAGGATCTTTTCTAGGAGTGTAATCCTTTTTATCAGAGGGGTAGTGCTTCTTATTGATCCCAGTCATTTCTACCACTTCTTCCATAACACCTATAAGAGTGGATAAGTCACAATCCATGTCATTGATTCTACATCTGACATTATGTTCTAGGCTGCCTTTAGTTTGATTAAGTATTAAATCATTTATTTGTTCCTGATCTAATTTAGGATAAATGCATTCAATTCTCTTTTTCTGGTTCAGGCACCATTGATGAGGATTATGTTTGACTGGGTCAAAGTAGTCATTCTCAAAGGCTCTGCGCATTTTCTTTTCCCAGAGTCTAGTGCCAAATTGTTGTTTGATCAATTCTTTCCAAGCTGGCCAGGATTGTTGTCTCATGGTAGCTTGTTTACTAATAAACCAGTCAAAAGCTACTCCTTCAAATAATCTGGGCAATCTTGTAAGGATAGCTTCATCAGGAGCTCTGTACACAGTTAAAATATGATCAATATATTTAATGAAGTTAATATGGTCATAATCTCCCTCTCCTGAGAATTTGGTCCATTCTTTAATTGGTGGCAACAATTTATTCAGAAGGGAAGGGTCTATAAAGTTGTTAGTATTGTTACAGTATGTTTGGTTTCGTGAAGAATGAGCATGACTGCCTTGGCTCCCATTATGATGATTATTATGACTAGGAGAATTATTAGGAGGGTAATTGTTAAGAGGCATGGGTGGACTGCTATTATATTTGGTATAGTTGGTTTGACTATTATTGTTTTGTTGTTGATTATTATGAGGATAGTTGTTATTATTTCCTCCATTATTTTCAGGTATGGTCTCCATATAAGGGTTGTTATATTTGGGCGTGGAGTTATCAGCAGGAATAGTTCTGGTAGGAATTTCTTTAATTAAGTCTGCTAATTCAAATTTCACGTCTAACAGATGCTTCAATAACAGAGTTCCATTAACATTTTTGTTGTTTTGATCAGATATTAAGGCTACTTGAGCTTGTAATTCAATCATCATTCTTTTCAAGTCCATTTGTTCAAGTTCTAATTTCACATTTTGGGCGTGTAAAGTGTTAATAACACTTTTATTAATTCTGTTAATTATATGTTCAGTATTAGCATGAAACATGTCTTCTAATCTGTTAATTTTATCCGCCAAATCATCATTAGAATACTTGGAATGTTCATCTTCAAGTTCTTCTAATTTTTTGGGCACATTAGGGATCTTTGGCTCAGAAGTTTTAACGTGAAAATCAGGTTCATTATGCGTAAAGACAGACTTAGGTGAGTTAAGAAATTTAGACAATTGATTTAAAATGAGAGAAGAGCTAGACATATAATTTTCTAAAGATTCAGGCGGAGGAGGAGCCTTATTTAAAAATTCTAAAACAGTTTTGTGGCGTGTTTTAGCATTTTTATCTAACAAAAGAATATTATTATGCGCAATTGTAAGAGAATTATCTAGGACAGAAAAACCTAATCTAAGCTGTTGTAAAAGCTGGTTATGGCGCTGCTGATGTTGGCCAATTTCTTCCACTTCTGAGGATTGTTGTAATGACGGTTGTTCATAGAAAGACTGCTCATATTCTTTCCCTTGTTCTTGTTGGCTGTGTGAGGAAATAATACTCTCTTTTCCTCCCAAGGGTTCCATCCCTTCGTGTACTCCTCCACTTCCTTTTTGGGGATAAACTTCTGTAATTCTTTCTGACTCTTCTGGGCTAGTCCTAAAAGATTCAGCATCATCTCCTGGGTGGCCTTGGATTTCTGGGCTTCCACGAATTTCTGATGGTTGGCCACGTGTATCTTGACCAATCTGGCTATTTTGTCCTCCTTGGACATACCTATTACCTGGATTTCCAGGTCCTCTTCCTCCGTCTGGGGTTTCTGGGTACTGGCCAAGGAGGTGGAAGGGGTGGGTTCCACGTCCACGTCCATGGCTTGAGGGTTGGGGTGACTGGGGGCTTTCTTCTTGAATGCCAAGTTCTGGGGCAACTTCTCTGGCTCTAGGTTGCCTAGTGGCCGGGGGTAAGGGGCCGTGGAGATCAGGCTTGTGAGCCCTGGTAGACTTCCTGACAGGACTATTTTCACGGGACATATTAGTGAAAAGGGCCACAAAATGTTAAGTAGGCGTAATTAATAAACTTACTGGTTGGTGGAGCCGTAAGTGGAGTAATAGAATTGGCCACAGAGGTAGCTGGGGCCGTGGTAGAAGAGTTGGAAGAGCTAGGAGTAGTAGTAGTAGACACTAGATAATATTCAGGCGTAAGAATAAGTATTTTTAGTGTTTTTTAATAATTTTATTAGAGATAAAAAGGAATTAAACTGACTATTGTAAAACTGCTGTTTATATTCCAAAGTTCTTTGAAGATCTGCACGCCTCTTGTTCTCTTGATTTCTTCTGTTGATGGCGTTGAGTTTGATGAGAAGTTCAGTGTCCTGTTGAGCACGTTGGTGAGAGTGAAAAAGAGCAAGTTGGAACTGTTCTGTAGGCGTAAGTTTTTCCCAATCAGAAGGTTGATAATTAGCTATTTTCTCTTCTTTGCGCAATCTGAGGACTTTAAGATAATGTTTGATTAATTCAAAGTGGGCAATTTGGTCAAAAGGTGGATGAACAAATTCAGGCGTGGAAATGAGAGTTTTAGTGTATTGGTTCACTAAAGGAATGCGTAAAAAATAAAGTAAAAGGATAATTTTTAGTGGTTTTATTTTATAAATGATTTTTAGTGGTTTGGTAATTTTTTGCGTGAGTGAAAAGCAAAAGTAAGAAGAGTAAGTACCAGGAGTAAATTACCACGAGTGGATATTGGTAATTTCCCGGCCAGACCCCCAATTGTCAGCCTCTGTGATGCCAAGGGCTAGTACCTTTTAGCTACACAAGGTGATAAGAGTGCAAAGGATGGGTAGAGTGGGGTGTTTTCACGTAGAAAAGTAGTAAAGAAAGAAATAAAAAGAATATAATTCTTTTTTATAGAGGGGCCTGCTGGCGCAGGGGTGTTTGTAGGTGCCCTCTAAATCAGAGATCTGCTAAGCAGGGTGGTATCTGATTAAGCAAACAATGGGTTTCTGCGTAACAGAAGGTGGTACCAAAGTGCTTTTCCAATTAAGGAACCAGAATGGGGACAGAAGGATAAAAGAAGTACTCACTATTGCTTCTTTTAAGCCAAAAAGCCACGTAGGGGGGTGAAGTAGAGCTGCTGGGTAGATTGGATGGTTTCTGCGCAGGAGCTGGTCACGTAGGATGGTTGATTTAATAAGAACACCAAGGATAAAACAAGCAAACAGGGCAGAGTAACTGAACTAAGGACAGGACACGGCGTAACTGATTGACTGTAATAATAATTGATGATGATGAACAACTTTTGGCGTGGAAAGAGGGCTCTATATATACTAATTTCACTCATAGTGGAGGACCTTTCTGCCTGTGTGCGTGTAGTAACTGGTTTTCAGCGCAATGTGGCCAATTTGGGAGATTGGCACTGACAAGGCTCATCCCAATGGCATTGCTGATCATTATTTCAGCGTCACAAGTGTTTGTAATGACCTTAATAACCTGTTTGGTTGTTGTAACTAAGGTACATAGCAACACTGACGTGTATTTGTATCTGAAATGGGCCACAAATGACGCAAATGGGCCACAAATGGCTATGGCCAATCATTAAAGGCCACGCTAGCTATGTTACTCTTATGTATTCAAGGTTTTTATTAATGAAACTTTGTAAATAAACTACGTAGAATCTACTAGTACCCTAGTTACGCCTGTACACGTGTGGTAACTAGGGGATTTAGCTATTTCCACGCATTTGGCCAATTTCCAATTGGATTATATAATCCACGCGCGGGGTTGGAGGTTTAAACCCCAATTGGGCCTAACTCTTAAACTATACACAACACCTCAATTATAAGTCCATAATTGGTCATTTCACATATGGTATGTATATATAACAAGTACATACGTGTGTAATGTCATCTGTGACACATAAGTGTGGCCAATTCTTACGGGTAATTGGTTCAAGGTGAAGGAGTAGGAATTCAGGGGTACTTCCAGTGAGGGACCCTACATTAATTTGCATGAGGATTCAGAATATGACATAATATTCTAAGTTATCCTCAAAGTTTAGAAGTTATTAGTATTTTTTGTAAAAAGTAGTTTTTATTTTAATTTATTACTTATTTTTATGGTGCTAGGACTTTGCTAATTTTATAGAATAAAAATAAGTAAACTAAGTTTTTTATACATTATTAGTCATATCAATGGGTCTTAATAATATGGTAATAATGTCTCTTTTTATGTTACTTTTGTCAGGTTGGCTCTGACATAGTAGCAAGCTGACATCTTCACTCGTATCTTGAACACGGAGGACACCCTTCTTATGATTGCCAGGTCGGATCTAACATCCAAGTTTACGGATGGATTTTACAAAAACACATCAGAACTTAATTCCCTGAAATCTTCATGGAGGAAAGCTTTGGATGATTTGATTCAAGGTGAGAATTTGTCTCCGACTTGTTCAGAAGGTGCCACGGAGTTGAGCTCTTATGGAATCCTATTGCTCCTGATCACCCTTCTTTTAAAAATAGAAATTCATCCAGGACATTATCAGGGTTATTATCGGGCAGAGGAGGCGAGACAGTATAAGATCTTTTTAGACAAGGAAGATGACACTGAAAAATTTGTCGGTTGGATGACTGGGAATTTCAATAAGGCAAATTTATTTTTTCGCTTCATGACTGCTTGTTTTTTCAATTTACATTCCATGGAAAACGTTGGGATTGATGCCCGTGCAATATCTCTTTTATGAGCTCTCTTCTTGAAAGTCAATAATGCCGCGATTTCTTCCTTCTAATGACTGTTTTTTCTTCTCTGGTTTCATTGCATTCAATTTCTTGTGATCTTTTAGAATATAATATATATCATATCACTCCCAGGAGATCTTGCTCAAGTGCCGGCAGTTGACATGCTATTACTCAAATCTTAGTTGAAGCAAGCTTGGATGCACAGTCACTGTTCATCACAAGGCAAAACTCACATTCCCTGTATGTCAACTAGTAACAGTTGAGCAAAATCTTCTTGTCATGTTGCTAGAAAACTTGCAAGTGCTTGAAACATCAATTGAGCTGGATCATAAAAACACCCATATGTACCTTCCTTCTTTTATGCATTCTTAATTTCCCCCAATTGACTAGATAATGCAGATCATTTTTGTTCTGAACTTCAAGCCAAATTAAGAACCATTGCTTTAAATAACTGTTATAAAGTGGCCCAGCTGAGCCCTTACTTTCCAGTTCAAACTTGCTTTCAGCTGGTCATGATTTTTATTTTCATCTTGACATGTGGATGGACCAGTCAAATCTTCCTTATAAGCTGCATCATGTTGGGTTGGGTGCCAATATTGCTTCGTAGTGGTGA
The DNA here is from genome assembly GCA_002873125.1 of Puccinia coronata f. sp. avenae. Taxonomy (NCBI): domain Eukaryota; kingdom Fungi; phylum Basidiomycota; class Pucciniomycetes; order Pucciniales; family Pucciniaceae; genus Puccinia; species Puccinia coronata. Next base: position 126,181 of record PGCI01000166.1, on the reverse strand, counting down.
CCTTACATGTAAATACAAAAGAACAGTCATCCACACATTTGTGGACCAGGAGAGTACATACCATTCAAGATTTTGGGCCCAAAATGGAGATCCAAATTGTATGTCTACATGGGCAGGGGCTGTCTGGGGGGAGCTGGGGTACGTCCTACTAAATTCTCTGGTCAAGAATTGCGCAATATGTTGAAAAGAAAAACTGATCTCATACATCACGCAAAAAAAAAAAAAAAAAAAAACAATGGATGAAGGACATTAGAAAGAAAAACACAGGAGTGAGTTCATTGTTTCCAACCAAGCGCCGATCCTCGCTGGACCCTGTCAAGAAAAAAAAGGGAGAAGGGGGGGAGCTGGAGCTAAACAGCCCTTGAGTGACCAACTCAACGCACCATATATCCCGGAGCAGCTGCCACAGCAAGAATGGGGATCTGTTCACCGCCCCAAAAATGAGAGAGGATGAGAAGATATAACAAGGAGAACGGTTCGAAAAGCGGAACGGTTTAGAGAGAGAGAGATAGGTCGAGCTCACAAACACGATTGTATATAGATACCTGTTGTGTATGTAAGTAAGGAAGTAAGTATCTAAGTATGTATGTATATACAAGAGGGAAAGCATGCACGTATGTATAAACCACCTGCATGACTGAAAAACATGTGCAAGGCAATACGAACAAACAAACAAAAAACATAACAGCCGAAAGGAGAACCGTGGGAAGAGAAGCAAGATAGGTGGTGGACCAGGCAAGGATTAGCGAGGAAACGATCTAGACAAGATTGTGTATATATATGTAGAGAGAAAATGCGTGTGTGTGTGTGTGTGTGTATATGTATTTCCGGCGTGGCGGGACGGCGGGTAGCTAGCAGCAGCGCCAAAAAGGCAAGCGAAGAAGAGCATCATCAGACGGCGAAGTGGGTGGAGCCAGGATCGGCTGCGCGGGCAGTGGCCGAAGAGGCGTTCAAGAGCTTAGGATTGTAGGGCGATTCCAGGACGTGGTTCCACTCGAAGTCGATGTGAAACTTGTACATATCCTGAGCCCGCACACAAGAGAGAGAAAAAAGTTAATATGATCCCTGTGGAAGCGTGTGTCTAAGAAGGAAAGCGAGACTCACGGGCCAACACACGACCGTGTCGGGTTTCGAATACGAGCTCCATACGATCTTGTCGCTCCAATTTTGGTCGTCGTCTGTGGCCTGTTGAGGGCGGTCGGAGAGGGGTCGATGGTCGCGGTTAGAGCCGCGGACGAGGGCCTCGGCGTAGTAGATGTTCTGGGCGTAGGTGACGGCGACCTTGGGGACGATGATCCAGCGGTCGAATCCGAGGGACCAAAAGTCCTTAGCAAGCAGCTGGCACTCTGACGAGGGGCATTCACCGGCGGTGCGGTCGGCGGCGCGGAAGGTGAGGCCTTGGGCATACTTGAAGGGCGTGGGGTCCAGGGCGATGATGCCATTCCAGCAGGAATAGACGGGCACGGGGAGCGCCCTCTGGAACCGCGTCTGGTACAGCTTGCTGTCCTCCTGGTTGAAGATCACCCCGTACGCGTCCCGGAAGTGCGTCAAAAGGTCCAGCCGCGGCCGCAGCGTCTTGCCCGTCAGCGACCGCGCCACCCACGAGTCGTAAAGGTACACCGACTTGCCCGGCGCGTCGTCCGACGAGGCCGTCTCCGTCTCCGTCGACGGCTTCCAAAGCCAACCGCCGTACCCCAGGATGGACTCCGACTCTTTCCAGTCCGTCCCGCAGCTCGCATCCGCCTTCTGAAAGTGTCGCTGCCATATGACTTCTAGGATGTCCTGGGCGCACAGGTACACGTCGTTAATGAACACCAGCTCCGAGACGCCGCCGAGCCGCTTCTCGGCCTGGTCCATGGCGGAGAGCGCCAGGTTGCGGTACTCGGCAAGCAGCGTGATGCGGTCCACGCCCAGCCAGACGGTCTCCTCCTTGGCTGTGCGGATATGGTGGGCCACACCCAGCCCCGTCAGGATCTGTTCCAGATGCGCCAGGCCTTCCGAGGTGTGGTCCCACGACCCGTTCTCGTATATCGACACAAACACGTTCTCCAGACCCATGTAGCGCATCGAGTTCAGGATCGCATTGGTGATCGCCGGCAGCACGTCCTGCGAGGCGTGCAGGTTCAGCGCAATCATCACCTTGTGCTGCCGCTTCGGCGTCCCATCGGGGTTCAGGAAGCGCGTCCGAAGAAGCTCCTGGGTCTCGAGCGAGGTGCGGCAGTTGAGCGTGGAGGGCTGGATGAAGACTGACTGATAGCGCTTGTCGAGTTCGGCGATGGCCCGGTCAATCATGAGGTTCTGGTCTCTCAGAGGGTGGTATGGACTGCTGCTGCTGCTGGTGGTGGTGGTGGTACTGCGAAGGATATCATCGGTGATGTTATAGACAGGCGCTGAGAACCCGGGGTTGTGGCCGGGGTGGATGATGACGCGGCCGGTGCGGGCGGGGAATGCTGAGTAATCGATGAAGATGAGCCGGTGGAGATAGCGCAAATAGAGGAAGAGTGCGCTACCGGTCAGGATCAAATAGCGGAGTGCGACTAGTCGGGTGAGACGGGGTTTCCTCCATTTCAGGAGTGTGCTACTGCTGGGTGCGGTGGTGGTGTTATGATTATTGTGAGTGGTGCTGAGGTTGATGCGGTGCTGTAGTATTGGGTGCGTGTCTTTGCCGTTGCCGGTGTGACTGGTGGGTGTCATATTACCACTCCGTTATGTAGTATGTACTGTTGCCCAGCTCGGCGTGAAATCGGCGTCGTTCCGGTGTCCGGGTGGAGTTAGAGTTGACTGCTGACAACACCACCATAAACGTTAAAACTGTAATCTTCACTACCAGCGATAATCAAGAGAGAGAACAGGGGCGAACACGGGTGTGACTCTTGAAGGACTTGAACAAACTGCAAGTGCACTCGCTTGTCGCTAACACCCCCAATTCATTTATGTACATACATATGTTTATAAAGGTGGCGGCGCAATGAGATTAATCGGGGTGCCCCGCAATACATACATAATTAATAGATTGAAAGATTCCTAAAGATTCACGTTTCAACTTTCAACCCTTGCACTCAAATTAAAAGGGTGCTGGAGAGACACGCCACTCGTGACCCGTCACAAGTGTTGACATAAGACATTTTCATCCCTGTTGCAGCCAAAACCACAGCCTATGTACCACCACACAGTTGGCTGGCAACTTGCGCTCAACCTGATTGGATGGACCCTTGCTGATGTTCAGCATATGTGTAGATCTACCTCAACATGACAACACCCTGCCTTGCCTTCAGTGCAAGGGCATCCCCAGGGAGAAGCTTGTCAATATAACTCAAGGATTGTTCACAATCTGTATGTGCATATACAACCAACCAGCCTCATTATCTCTGTAATGTATGTATTTCTCCCTTTTGATACGACAAGAGTGAAGCAAGCAACAGGAAATCCCTTTAGCTTTCTGAAGAGCTTTGTGGATTCAAATCAAAAAGGAAAAGAGAACATGATGAAGAATGTACAGTGCCCGGAAGAAGAAATTTGTCAATACAACAAACAATCTTGAGAGAGAAGGGTAGCAGGTGAGAACACATGTCAAAAATTACATATATTTGAAGAGGAGATGCTTGCAGATGTGATTCCAAAGAGAAAATTGGAATCTAATTGTCATTTCTCTTTTACTTTGCCCCTTGGGATTTTTCAAGTATTTCTAGAATCCTTGATATTGAGATTACAAAGGTAAAAAAATCTGCCCAATGAAGTGTACAGTTGTAGGATTGATACTGGTGGAAGAGATCAGGAATTAGTTGATGTATTTCTGTCTTGATGATTATAATTTTGTTTATTGATCATGAAGTGATTTTGCGGTTGGGCTTGCGGCCCCAAAATGGAGAATGAAAGATGTCACAAGTTTTTGCTTCTGGCTAATGTACATATTAAAGGATACATTAAAAGAAACATAATAACAACAAAGAGTGCAAACCCAGCATGCCAGCATGGTTATTAAAAAAAACAAGGTCTGCTTTAACTTGTTGGTCAAGTAGGTGTTCTGATCATGAATCCGAAACTGGATTGGGGGCGCAGAAATCAATCAAAATAAAACAGAATTACTCAAATTTGGAATGTGACCCCACAGGAAGTCCACCAATCCAGTGGGTCAAGAACCACCTTATTAGTTTCGACACCACCACAGTGATCCACTCATTCAAGGCCAGGAGAGCTGCAAAGGCCACCCCCCCCCCCCCCCTTTTGTAGAAAAAAAGGTCCATCAAAAGTTATCATTCTCATTCACCGTTCAAATCAAGTTAACCAGGGAGATAAAAAAAATACAATTGACAAAGGTAAAAATGGGGAGCTGGCAAATAAGGTGGGTAATAATAGCGTCAAACTGTAATATGTGAGTGTGGAGCAGAGACAGCAATAGCACCCAAGACTTAGCAGGCAGTTTCACACCAAAAGATCATGACCCAAAAGAGGTAGAAAAAGTGTACTTGGGAGGGTAACCCCTGGAGATTAATGAAGAGGGTGAGAGGAAGTGTTGAGAATTCAAGGAGGGAGCTCAGTAAATAGAGATCCACTAATCAAAGCAAGAGGGTGAGGCATGGTTCGGAGCATCGACGAAAAGGTCTCCTTTCTTTGGTTATGAAGGAGGCACTTCTCTTATTGGCATGCACTCCTTTAGAGAACATGCGCCATTATACGAAGCAAGTTGAGCTCAGATCTATTTTGAGTGAATTCTTCTGTAAGGTGTGTAATCAATGCTCATGTAAGAGAGAGGTGGAAAAGGGGAGAAATGCGTCCGTTGAGGAGATCGTCTGAAGGTCTGTGAGTGATGGTAGAACATGGATAGGTACACATTGTGGTGTGGTATAGATGAGTGAAACAATCGTCGAGTTTTTTGATTGGCTTCTGGCAAACGGGCCAGCGAGCGGCAGTTGTAAAGACGTTTCACATGACGATCGCAGGTTCAGTGATTGAGGCGGAGATAGACTTGTGGGGCAGGACTAAAATGTTTCAGAGTTTGGGAAATGTCAGCTTGTATATATACACATATAAATGTAATCAAACCGGCTGGTTGCGAAACGGGGTGCTCACCTGCTGCGCCGTTCACAAGTAGTTCATCCTTGATGTTGACATCGTCGCCCAAGACGGTGGTATTGTCACATCGCACCCATCGGCCGACGGTGGAGTTCCATCCGATACTGAAATAGTCAATAGTAATGTTGGAATGTCAGCTCCAGCTTTTTCTTTTACAGCAAGGCTGAACGTATCACGCTTACATTGAGCTCTTCACCCAAGAGTGATCCTTAACACGGGCGCCACCCATGACCACGCATCGTTGTAACCTGACACCCTTTCCAATCACACAACGAGGGCCGATGACGACATTGGGCCCAACCATGGCAGTAGGATCAATGACCGCGGTGGGGTCCACAAGCACATTGCCGCCGACGACCCACTTGTGCGTTTGCTGATCCTTGACATTGGGGTCACCGAGACCACTGAGATGGCTCAAATAGAGACAGGTGCCAGAGATAAAGTCCTTGGGTTGGCCAATGTCCATCCAGAAACCCTCAAGGTCCATACAGTGGAGCTGCGACTCGCGCACCATTGCGGGGAAAGTCTCCTTCTCGATCGACGTAGGTTTGACCTCGATCCGCTCGAGAACCTTGGGACTGAAGATGTAAATACCCGCGTTGATCCTGTTGCCGACGAATTCGACTGGTTTTTCCACAAACCGATCAATGGCAGAGCTGTTGGGGAGCTGAACAACCACACCATATTTGGACGGCTCGTCGACCTTGGTGACCATGATGGTCCCTTCTTTCCCGTGGGCTTGATGGAAGGCCGCAAGCTGTTTGAGGGGGTATGTGCAGGTTACGTCCGAGTTGAGCACGAAAAAGGGCGAGTCATCTTTACCGAGGATATCTTTGGCAAGGGCCAGAGGGCCAGCTGAAAGACGGAAGGAAATATCAATAATATCCCAATCAATTGGCGACCGAGAGAATCACAACCAAACGAACCAGTGTCTAACGGCTCAGTCTCGACGCTGAAGGTAATGTGGATGCCATACTTTTCCTCGGTATCTTTCAGGACGGAGACCATGACTTCTGGTCGGTAGTTGACCGCCAGGACGATTTCGTCAACACCAGCCTGGAAAAGAAAAGAAGCGCGTCGAGTGTGAGCGCAGAAGGAATGAAGGGGAGGGAAGAAGATTGTAGCTCACAGCAACCAGTGCTTCAATCTGGTGAACGATCATTGGCTTGTTGCAGAACTCGATCAATGGTTTGGGCAGGGTCAAGGTCAGCGGCCTCAGGCGAGTGCCAAAACCACCGACGAGAATGATGGCCTTCATGATGACGATATTTAGAATGAAAATCTAGGATGAGCAAGCGAGCAGACACAACACAAGGTTAGAAGGACAGAACAAGTAGCAGATAAAATACTTTGAAGTTGGAGCGTAAAGAAGAGATGTGAAGCATCAAATGGAGAAGCGGGTTGCCTGCGATTGCATTGTGGCTGCAATGGATGGACAGCTGATGATGTAATAGACCCTCTCCAGCCCCCCACAGTGTATTTCTAAATGCATAATCCACGGTATGTACATATTATGTGATTGCATGTACGTATGAATTTAAATGTGTTTTCTTCAATACAAACTATGTATATACCTCGCATCCCCAACGGTCGGGCCTGGTCAGTCAATTCGGAATGACATACATAGCTCAAGCCTCGGTCCAGACTCCAGACTCCAGAGTTGCAGTGGAATCGTGGATGTGTATGGAAAAGCCCACAGGGGTTGGAAAAATGGAATAAGAGTCATCTGACAACCGGTGACCATGCCACCATTTCACAGAAAAAAAAACAACTTCCACGGTTCATGTACATTCTTAGAGGGACCCGGCAGGACGAGTGCAAATTACATATGTTGTAAAATGTGTCATTTTGCTCTTGGCAATGCACACTACAGGACCCTGGAACGCCCCTATATATGTCAGTAATGAAAATGTATGAATTTTTGACCAAAAACCCCAAATGATACTCACCAAGAATGTATGAATGACCATTTTTTCCAGGTAGGTTACTCACCTGGAATGTATGAATGTTTGATCAATTAGGAGGTTTGACAAGTTTTTTACATCTTTTCTCACTCTTTTCTGCATTTTTTTGGGATTTGAGATGTTAGAGGTGGAAATATGGCCAGAAGAGATCCATGAGGTATCATTTCTCTTGGTATCTGGCCGAAAAAATGAACAAAAATTACTTTATGGGGTTGGGGGTGGGCCATCCGCACCCCCAGCCCCCCATAATCCCGGATTCCCCCTCCCCCGAACCCGCACCTCTGTGGAAAGGTTACTCATGAAACGTGTATGAATGGGCTTGAAAAATGTATGAATTTGGCAAATCCAGGATTGTTTGTTACTGACATATATAGGGGCTTGCCAGGGTCCTCACACTGCGGTTGCTGATATCTACAAGTGAGTTGTCATACAATATAAATACATACAAATATGTTTCTTCAAGCAGCTTGAGGGTTTTCCAGAAAATATTTTGTATTCAGGTTTTGACTATTGATAGTGATACTGATAGTAAGAATGACAAGTTGCCTCAGCGACCATGAGACCATAAGAAAAGGCTTGTATGGGTTTTGAGTTGAAAATTCATGACAAAAATGTAATGATGAGCAGGAACAAATTCATGAAATCTTCCTACATGGCCCTATGTGAACTGGGCTATTGATCACTTGCATTAGGGGGGTTCACAATAGCCTTTTTGGCTTCTGGCAACACTGGGCCGCTACGCTAAACTACGCTACAAGGCCATTTAGCATTAGCGTAGCGGCACTAGAATTTGGCATTTTTGCTACGCTACACTGATTTGTAGCGGCGCTAACACTGCACTGTTTTTATAAGTAGCATTAACGCGCCGCTACCGCCACTACGCTGCGTTACAACATGCTACAGCGCTTTTAGCAGCAAAAATGCCATTTTTGCCTCTAAAAGAGCTGTAGCGCAGCATAACAGGCACTCTTTTGTGCCCTCTGCACATAGCATTAGCGCAGATACATGGAACTGCGCTAAAGCTACGCTAAAAGCTAACACAAGTTTCCATCCTTTGCGCGTAGCATTAGCGCAAATAACTGGAATTGTGCTAACGCTATGCTAGAAGTTAGCTTATTTAAGCTATGCTACGCTACGATTAGTGTAGCTGGCCCGCCGTTGCTTCTGGTCTTGCTTAAAAATTTTTCTGGTTGCTTAATTTTAGCATAATATTAAAATTGAGAGCCTTAGCAAGTAAGTGATTCAATTTGCAAACTAGGACATGATGACATTCTATTTTCTTGACCCAAATATGGAACATCAGAAAGGTATAACCTGATTGATTGCACCCATTTGATGTGAAGTGTAGATGATTGTAATGAATCATATTTTAACTTCCGGTGACGCACATAAAAAATTCTGGTGAATATCTATTGTGAACCCTCCTATTGGTGGTAGAACAAACAAGTTTCATGTTTCTGGCACACATGAAATAGAATCATAGATATGTTCATTTCACTAATGTTAATCTTATACATAGGTGCTGGTCCATAACCATTTGCAACAGCAATGTCAAGACAAATGGGCCTATGACACTCTACAGGAGAGAGTGAGTAACAGACCAGGATTGCAAGAAGCAATGACAAATGAATCTGACAACAAGCAGTTGATGTTTTTATTGCCATTATTCACTGCACAACCACATCACTTTTGTGAAAAAAAAGAAATAGCTTATCACCACAACAAATCAACTTTCACTTGTATACAAGCGACGTCACAGAGTACAAAGGCACCTTTGTACTTTGTGAGGTCACTTGTATACAAGCAAAAAATTTCTTGTTGGGGTGTTATAGAGCAAGATAAAAGGTAGTGGTTGTGAATCAGAATTCCAATTCCCCCGGGGGATCTAATCCCCTACAACATGTAATCTAAATATCTACATACATGACTTGTTGTGTAACCTCTACATTCCTCCCCACAACAACCAACCTGATTGAAGAGAGAACGCCAAACCCACCACTATCTTGTGAGCTTATACCCAGAAATACACCAACAAACACAAGAAAATGAAAAGATAAACAAGAAAAAAAAAGCAAAAAAAACACAACACCTCATACCCATAGAAATGGGGAGCTTAAGCAAATCCAGAGAAAGAACAAAAAAAACGGAGTGAGACAAGAGCCAGTGATACCATTCACAGCCAGAGAACCTGGCTCAGATGACCAAATCCGAGTTAACATCAGATGCGGCCATCCGATTTAAACTCGGGTGCCCGCCACCGAGTGAATCGTTGTCCAATTCAAACTCAGTGGCCCGGGTGTTTAGCCACTGAGTTTGAATCGGACAATGATTCACTTGGTGGCGGGCACCCAAGTTTAAATCGGATGGCCACATCCAATGTTAAATCGGATGTGGCGATCTGAGCCAGGTTTTCTGGCAGTGATTCTTGAATTGAAACAAGGCCTTGATCCTATGAAACGCGGTCTTGACTCCCTGAAACGCGGTTTTGTGCCATCAAACAAGGCCATCGTCCCGCTGTGCCCAATTGTCAACACGCGCCACTCGCACAGGCCTGGGATTGGGCAAATAAACAATAGCGTCCACTGATGCTCACTGGAGTGGCAGGGTGAACTGCGACTCCAGCAAGAAAAAAAAAACCCACAGGGGTGCATAGTTAAGCAAAGGTAACTCACTTCAACCTTTCCTTGCCCCCATAAATCACCTGATTAAACTTCCTCACCAAGTTTGCTCCCAGAGCCTTGGTAAAGCAAACCGCCAACTGGTCCTCCCCAGGTATCCATTCCAATCCTATGGCGCCTTTCCAGAGATGTTCATTAGTCAAATGGAATTCCCGGTTGATGTTCTTGGTCTTCTTCATGCTAGCGGCATTCTTCGCAATCTTGATGGCTGCCTTGTTATCACACAAGAGAGTGGGAACGGTCTTCCTGATGAGCGGTTCCACAATCCCCGCCATCCATATAGCTTCATCCAAGGCCATTGACAGAGCAACGTATTCTGCCTGACATGTCGACTTGGCAATAACACTCTGCCTTTTGGCGTTCCAGGCCAACGGAACAGACCACAGCGTCGTGATATATCTGTGGTGGGATCGCGCCCCCTCTCCCATCCAACTGGCATCAACATATGTCCGCAGTGCATCCCCCAATTCAACAGGCTCCACCCCCAGCTCAAAATCCACCGTTGTTCTGACATAGGCCACCAGCCTCCGCAGAGCTTCCCAGTGTGTGTTGTCTGGTTTGAGGGAAAAACACGCCAGGTAATGCGTAGCATAGGCAATATCCGGATGGGTGCCCTGTGCCAGGTACAGTAGCACTTCAATGTAGGCTAGATATGCTGAGTCGGGGGCCACGGAGATATTGGACTCCAGATTGCTGTCTTGCAAGGGCACCTGCAAGGTGAGAGACAAGCTGTTGTGGTGTTCCAAACATGACACAAATTTTCAATTTTTTATTTCTATCTATTTTTTCTCCTATTTCTTCTCTATTTCTTTTCTATTTCTCATTTTTTCTCTTATATCCACTCAGATATCCTCAGATATTATTGAAGAATCAGAATCTACGGCAAAATTCACTCTAGGACATAACTTACGGCATATTCATCACTCGACCGGATCAGGAAGCATCAGCAATTCAACATACTCCGTCACCTAAAACCTTAATCCCTGCTACAGTCATCAAAATACAAAACCCTCAAAATCCCATAGACTGTTCCAGAAACACATTCTTCAGGCCAAATGACCCTAGGGAACAGCTCACGGAATCTTTGTTACATGCCTGGATCAATAGTTATGGCCAATATTAGTTCCTAGACCCGATTTTATTCCAGTTATTCACAGTTACACGGCGCTTTCACAAGGCAATCACACAAAAAACCCACCCACAACTCAACCACTAGGCCCAGGTAACCCCTTTTCTAGGATGTTCCACCCAACTTAGGCCCACAACACTCATGGAAAGTTCCATCAGGTTCAGAACCACAAGTCACACACATTTCACTTGTTCTATTGTTCCATTTGTTTCCATCAACCACATTTCAGCCATGATTAGTCATCAATTGTTGTTCCACTGTGTTCCATGACCATTGTTCCAACCACAAGTTGACCACCCCCCAGTTGGCAGGATTTCGATATAAAAGGGGCTCTCCTCTAGCTGTTTTCCCCCTCCTCACCAGATTCTGGGATCACATCACATTACACACCATCCACAGATACCTTTCACTATCCCCTATAGTCTAATACACTGGTCACTCCTCATTATAAGTCACTCAATATTGAGGTTTTAGTCAATCAACATCAGCAATAACAACTTCATCATTACTCATTTAAACAACTCATCTTGACCCACTTGGTAGAAGCGTCAGCTCCCAAAAAAACTCATTTCGCACTACAAACCCTTATCATCATCATCCATCCTTGGTAGAAGCGTCAGCTCCCAGAACTCATTAGCTTAACACACCTTCATCATCCACATACACTCTCAACATTCACCAATATCACAATCACCTACCATCAAAACATCATCATCAGCATCACATATTTATTCATACACACTCAACACATTCTTAATCACCCACACTTGCTATACCAACTGAAGTATCTTGGATACACTTACTATCACTTGAATTAAAGCCTGCCAATCATAGATTGGGGGGTCTTGTTTTAGTGTCTAGTATAGGAACGGCAGAGTCATCCTCACATCATCCCATTCCGCACTCAGCAAAAGGTCTTCACTGACACTTTTGAGCTTTACACCGTCCATGTTCAGTAACTTCTCAATGAGGGCCGGTTTTTGCAAACAAAACCCCGCATCTGTCTTTTGAATCTGGATTCCCACCAGCGAAGCCAACACGTTGTCCCATTTTATTGTGAGGGCTTGCAACAGGCCTGGGGCTTGATAGCGGCACGCCCGAAGGGCGTGCGCACGCCCCCCTGAACGCCTAAAAAAAAGGCGTGCGGGGGCTGCACGCCTTCCCACACAGGCGTGCAAACCCCCGCACGCCCCCCCTGCATGCCGCACGCCTACAAATGGCGTGAGGACGGCCGGCTTGGCGTGCGGCCCCGCCGGACAGGCGTGCTGGCCATGCACGCCTGTCTGGAGGGCGTGCAGGCCTTGCACGCCCTCCGGACAGGCGTGCACGGCTGGCACGCCTGTCCGGCCAGGCTCACGTAAGCCTCTCAAATCAAGAGGCTTACGTGAGCCCCTTGGTGCCCCTATAAGGGTACCGATTGGTACCCTTATAAGGTACCAAACGGTACCCTTATAAGGGTAGTGTTTGGTACCCTTATAAGGTACCAAATGGTACCCTTATAAGGGTACCGTTTGGTACCCTTATAAGGGTACCAAATGGTACCCTTATAAGGGTACCGTTTGGTACCCTTATAAGGGTACCAAACGGTACCCTTATAAGGGTACCAAACGGTACCCTTATAAGGGTACCATTTGGTACCCTTATAAGGGTACCGTTTGGTACCCTTATAAGGGTACCAAACGGTACCCTTATAAGGGTACCATTTTGACAGCTATTTCTATGAGATGTTGGTCCAAAAATGGCCCAAATCACTATGAATGTGCTGATAGAACAATTTAAAGGACTATTACTAGTCCTACCCCAATAGAATAATGGGTTAGTTCTGCACTCCTGTTACGCCAAAAGTTGATATACAACAGTTTGGGTAGGAGAACAACTATAAATAGTTGTTATTTTGAAGCTATAAAGCAACAAAAAGGGATAATAGTAGGAAAGCACGTGACAGAATGGCTGCAGGCAGAGGTGGTGGTCTTTCAGCTACTATTTTTAAGGAGGATTTAGGCGCAGTAATTGGGGATAATAATGCAAGCTAAAAGCTCCAGTGGGAAAGGATTTAGATAGAGGAACACTACTCTAAAAGTAGGAGGAGAATACTCACTTATACTGAGTTTATAACTAAGTATGTGGGTGAATAGGCTGAGGAATCCATCTTTGGGCGTCAGAAGCCTTCCTTTTAAGGCCTAGAGGTCCCTTTGGGCGCCATGAGGAGCCTCTGGGAGTTTAAACAAGCCAGGGAATGAGCACAAACTTCTACGTGAAGATTTGTGGCCAATTCTATGGATGTGAAAAATTATTATCCTGTCCCCATGACATCATGAGTATATTTATGAACCATTTACTCATGAAGCCACACTAATAAAGATAATGAATTAAAGAATTACCCACACTTTCATGGGAAAGGGTAATTCTATTTCTATAATGAGGGAATATCTAATAAGTAGTATATTTCCCATAGAAATAAATTCTCAGCCAAGGAAGACAAGCTTTGTATTGTTTCACAATCTTGTTTAAGTTCTTTCTCTGCGCCAAAATATGCTTATACTATGTATTAGCATATTTAAATACATTACATTTTAATGTTTTGTAGTAGTTTCTCCGTGGTACTTTGAGAATGGTCAAAGTACCATAAGGAGTAATAATTCAGGGGTACTCTCAGTGGGTAACCCTACATAAATTTACATCAGAAATCCATTTCTGCAATAATATTCAAGGATTTATTAATATTACAGAAGATATAAGTGAGTTGAATATAAAATAGCAGTCCTTTGGATACGTTGGAGTATCTCTAGGGCTGACACATTTGGTACCCTTATAAGGGTACCATTTGGTACCCTTATAAGGGTACCAAACGGTACCCTTATAAGGGTACCGTTTGGTACCCTTATAAGGGTACCAAATGGTACCCTTATAAGGGTACCAAACGGTACCCTTATAAGGGTACCAAATGGTACCCTTATAAGGGTACCAAACGGTACCCTTATAAGGGTACCAAATGGTACCCTTATAAGGGTACCGTTTGGTACCCTTATAAGGGTACCAAATGGTACCCTTATAAGGGTACCGTTTGGTACCCTTATAAGGGTACCAAATGGTACCCTTATAAGGGTACCAAATGGTACCCTTATAAGGGTACCATTTGGTACCCTTATAAGGGTACCGTTTGGTACCCTTATAAGGTACCAAATGGTACCCTTATAAGGGTACCGTTTGGTACCCTTATAAGGGTACCAAATGGTACCCTTATAAGGGTACCATTTGGTACCCTTATAAGGGTACCAAACGGTACCCTTATAAGGGTACCATTTGGTACCCTTATAAGGGTACCAAACGGTACCCTTATAAGGGTACCATTTGGTACCCTTATAAGGGTACCGTTTGGTACCCTTATAAGGGTACCAAACGGTACCCTTATAAGGGTACCGTTTGGTACCCTTATAAGGGTACTAAACGGTACCCTTATAAGGGTACCATTTGGTACCCTTATAAGGGTACCGTTTGGTACCCTTATAAGGGTACCATTTGGTACCCTTATAAGGGTACCAAACGGTACCCTTATAAGGGTACCAAACGGTACCCTTATAAGGGTACCATTTGGTACCTTATAAGGGTACCAAACGGTACCCTTATAAGGGTACCAAATGGTACCCTTATAAGGGTACCATTTGGTACCCTTATAAGGGTACCATTTGGTACCCTTATAAGGGTACCAAACGGTACCCTTATAAGGGTACCGTTTGGTACCCTTATAAGGGTACCAAATGGTACCCTTATAAGGGTACCATTTGGTACCCTTATAAGGGTACCAAACGGTACCCTTATAAGGGTACCATTTGGTACCCTTATAAGGGTACCGTTTGGTACCCTTATAAGGGTACCGTTTGGTACCCTTATAAGGGTACCGTTTGGTACCCTTATAAGGGTACCAAATGGTACCCTTATAAGGGTACCAAACGGTACCCTTATAAGGGTACCAAATGGTACCCTTATAAGGGTACTCACCATGAAAAAACAATTGTCACTTGATATCAAGTGACATCTGGCCAACTCCAGCCAGCTATCCACAATCTATCCAGACCTTTTCTTTTCCTAAAACTATGTAGAATGAATTTTGCTCAGTATCAATGAGAACTGAGCTATTTCATGGGTATCCCTGAGCTTTTCTACAATGGGAGCTGAGCAATGCCACAGTAAATGCTGATCTCCTGGCCACCCTGAGCCCTGAGTTGCACCAAAGTTGACTATGAGCTGAACTGCTGAGCAGGCTGAGATTTACTGCAGTAAGCACTGAGCTGATGCTCATTTTTTGCTGAATTTTTTAAAAATTAAAATCAAGAAAACCAAAATTAAGTTAAGAGTAGGAATGGAGTAGCTTTGAAGCTGCAACCAAAGTTGAGTAATGTCACTTGATATCAAGTGACAATTGTTTTTTCATGGTGACTATAAGGGTACCATTCGGTACCCTTATAAGGTACCAAACGGTACCCTTATAAGGTACCAAACGGTACCCTTATAAGGGTACCGTTTGGTACCCTTATAAGGGTACCGTTTGGTACCCTTATAAGGTTACCGAGTGGTACTCTTATAAGGGTACCGTTTGGTACCCTTATAAGGGTACCGAGTGGTACCCTTATAAGGGTACCAAGTGGTACCCTTATAAGGGTACCGTTTGGTACCTTTATAAGGGTACCGAGTGGTACCCTTACCAGGGTACCGTTTGGTACCCTTATAAGGGTACCAAACGGTACCCTTATAAGGGCACCAAGGGGCTCACGTAAGCCTCTCAATTCGAGAGGCTTACGTGAGCCTGGCCGGACAGGCGTGCCAGCCGTGCACGCCTGTCCGGAGGGCATGCAAGGCCTGCACGCCCTCCAGACAGGCGTGCATGGCCAGCACGCCTGTCCGGCGGGGCAGCACGCCAAGCCGGCCGTCCTCACGCCATTTGTAGGCATGCAGACGGCGTGCGGCATGCAGGGGTTTGCACGCCTGGTTGGGAAGGCGTGCAGCCCCTGCACGCCTTTTTTTTAGGCGTTCAGGGGGGCGTGCGCACGCCCTTCGGGCGTGCCGCTATCAAGCCCCGACAGGCCTTCCCTGATTATTGTGAGAAGGTTATCCAAATTGGCTACCAGCAAGCCATCATCGATGTGTATCCACAAAAACGCCAATCCGCCGTTGTGCTTGTAAGTGTAGGTGCTCTGGTCCTACGGATTTGCCTCAAATCCCAACCGCTCCAGGGTGGACTTCAGGTGCAACCAGCAGCACCTTCCGGCCTGCTTGGTACCATAAAGGGACTTCTTGAGTTTCCAAACTTTCCCAGGCATGACTTTGTTTCCCGGAGGTGGTACAACCCATACGTCTTCGTCTATGGGGCTATGAAGCGACACCGTCTTGACATCAAAGGATGCAACGGACCAGCCCAGCTTAGCAGCAACTGTCAAGGCTGTCCTTGGCAAAGAAAAGGTGGGTGTTGGCGCAAAGGTTTTGTCGTAGTTGACATTCTTTTCCTGCCAATGACCACCTACAAATATCCTTGCCTTGCAACGCTTGATGTTGCCCTCCATGTCCCAATTGGTCCCAAGTAGCCATCTAGACCGCAAGATTTTCTTCTTGTTGCCCGGCGGTGTGGACTCAACCCACAATCCCATCTCTTCCAGCACTTTCTGCTCTTCACCCATTGCCTCCGCCACCGACCGCATTGCCTTGCTGAAAGTTGGAGAATTGTTGCCATACGTGTCCCTGGCGTCCAGCTTCTCCACCAATGCATCCTGTACATCCAATTTGTTCCCAAGGGTAAAGTCTCCCAACTGCACGCACTCAATAGCCAATATGGTGCCCTCATTGAAATGTTCACCATCTTGCTCCGCCAGGTGCACATACGACTTGTTCTCGTCAAACTGAACTGATATTGCCGTAGTGACTTTCCTAGTCTTTGGGTACCACAATAGCCAACCTTTGGATCCAAACGCTACCCCATAGTGCCGTAACTTCGTTGCATATGGCACCATTTGCTTCTTGTGCTTATGATCGTAGGCGTACGTGTTGCAGCCAAAAACCCGTAGCATTTCCAGCAAAGGCTTTGTCCCCAGGACCCTCTCTATTGGTGTAGTGTCCTTCCCGCAATGTACAAGCCAATTGAATACATACGCAGCTTGCCAATAACCGTAAGACCATAGGTATTTTGGAAGTCTCTTTGAATGAAGGAAAGCCCTCGTCATTTCTGACAGCTTCTGATTCACACGCTCCACCGCCCCATTCTGGTGATGCTCATATATTGTTACCTTCTTCTTGTGGACAATCCCTTCGGACCCCAAGAACTTGGCCAATTCATTGCTCCGTGCAAATTCCATGGCATTATCAGTTTGCAGCCGCTTCACCCTCCATTTGGAAAAGTGATTGAACTTCCGGATCCATTTGATGATCTCGCCTGTCGCCTCCCCTTTAGTCTTGATTGGTACCGCAGACATTGTCCCTGAGTTCAAATCCTGTATTGTGAGCACATACTTGAGCTTATCCAGCAATACATCATACAGACCCACAACGTCTGCCGCCACCACATTGCCTGACTCTTGACACATATCCCAAGAAGGAATTACAATTGGGGAGTGTGTTGCTTTCATTGTTGCACATGTCTTGCAACTTTTGTTTGGAGTGATCCGCTTGATTTCCGGAGCGTCTTCCACTGCCGCTTTCCGCACAGACTCCTTGAGCATTCTCAACAAATTAAAGGTGTCCAATGCGCTCATGCAATAGCAAGCTCTCAACACACATGGCCTCAACTTTAGACTCAGATTCAGCACCAGCAAAAGGAAGAAAACAATGGTCACAATCCTCAATGGTAAGAAAAGAAACCCCATCTTGAACCAGAGTGTACGTATCCCCATTCCACCTGACCTCCCCGTCGCTCCTCTTGAACTTCCCAACCAAAATGATAGTGCCGCTGATGTTGGTGTGAAATTTCAAACGACTAAAGGAAGTTTTTTATTAGAAACATGAAAAGAGAAATAAAGAAAACTATGTACAAGTAATTGTAGGTTTGTGATGAGAAAGAGATGTGCGATTACTGGAATAAAGGCAGGAAGGACGCAGCAAGAGAAGTATTGGTAAAAGGACGGATTTGTTGAGATAGAAGGGATAGGTGCTATGAGCGCAAAACAAAAAAAAGGAAGAGAAGATGTTTGAGGGATAGTACAAGTGCTCCAGGCACAAGACGTAGAGATGGGGGTACAAGTGTAGATTGGGAGCACAAGGGTCAACAAGAAACAGGAGTAGAGCAGTATGGAAATAAGTTTGCAAAAGAAAAAAGGTTCTTTGCTCTGTTTGCTGTGTGGATATGATTCTGAAGGGGAAATGTCGACAAGCCAAAAGTCAGTTGGTGCTTTTGACATGTCTCTTTTATACCTGTGCGCTTTGGCAGCTGCAGAAACAGCTTTCTCAGTTACTCACGTGAGAAAGATAGATTGCCTGGGCAATTTCACCCGGTCCTGACCATCATGGTGGTCAGGGCCTAGGTGGTTCCTTGAGCCTGGCTGTTGCCGTTGACGTTGTGGTGTTCCAAACATGTCACGAATTTTCAATTTTTCATTCTATCTATTTTTCTCCCGTTTCTTTTCTCTTTCTCATTTTTTCTCTTATATCCACTCAGATATCCTCAGAGATTATTGAAGAATCAGAATCTACGGCAAAATTCACTCTAGAACAAAACTCACGGGTTTATCACCACTCAACCAGATCAGAAGTTACGGTCAAATCAACATATTCAGTCACCTAATCCCTAATCCCTGCTACAGCCACCAAAATACAAAACCCTCAAAACCCCATAGATTGTTCCAGAAACACATTCTTCAGGCCAAATGACTCTAGGGAACAACTCACGGAATCTTTGTTACTATGCATGTCAAGAAAACTGTCCGGATGTTAACTCCTGCATGTCCGGGCGGCATTTGGAGTCAACCACCGGACAGGTGGGGTTAACCACCGGACAGCGGGGGTTAATATCACAGCCATTTTTTTGCCTGCTAGCGGTCGGTCATAAACCTGCGTCTGTCTCCGTCTGTCGTGAAACAAACAGCTCACGAGTCACCACTTGCAGTAAGCACGCCACTCATCTTCTGTTCCCTTTTTCTTCTCGATGATCATTCCGCTACACCACCACTAACTAAATACTTTTTCTTAAAACTAGACCATCCAGATCAATCTGAAAATAAATCTTGGCTTTGTTTTGGGATCACCAATCAGTCGTAAGTACATTACTTATTGTCTTCCTTTGTTTTTCTGATGTTCAAATCACCTTTCTTCTTCTGTTGAAATAGTTCCGTTATAATGATTGACCCAAGCCTTGGCGGGAGTCTTGATTCTCCAGACGACCAAGATGAGGACAAGAACAACGATCCCGGGCCATCAATTTCAAATCAGGATTTGGTAGCCGAGAAGACTCATCAATGCTATGAAGAGGTTCAAAGGCTGCAGGAAGATCTCAATGCCCATTCCAAATCAATGCAAGAAATACAGAAAAAACTACTTTCCAAAAAAACAGCCTTGACTGCATTCAAGAACATGTCTAAAAGTGCGGTAAAAAAGAAAACCCCCAAAGATCAATCCAGTGCTCAACTACGACCTCGTCAACCAATCAGCGGAGAGGTGAAGAGTCTCATCGAGAGGGAGATTTTTGAAAATAACAAGAAGCAGATTGAGGTTGCGAGAAGCTTTGGGATATTGGATTGACAAGTCCGAAGAATCATCAACAACGCTTGCAACGGTAAACCCAATGCCTCCTTGAATCAACGCAGGCCAAAATCGAAGCTGACAACCGATGTCATCACCTCAATTCTACTGGTACTTGAGGAGAACTCCAGCACCACTCTCAAAAAGCTCGCTGAACATGTCAAAGAAGAATTTGACATTGAAGTTTCCCCTCCAGCAATCCAGAAAGCTCTCAAGTCAATCAAAGTGACCTGGAAGACGGTTACTCCTATTCCAAACAAGTGGAACGAAGCGGCCTTCCTCCAAGAAAGACACGATTATGTCTTGAATTGGGTGACAAACGTGGGTCAAAAGCTGATTTTTATCGATGAGTCTGGTTTTAACTCCCAGACTCATCCTTCTCATGGTTACGCTTTGAGCGGTGAGTACTTTTTCTTAGTTTATCTTTATATTTGAATAAGTTTCTGAAAAATACAAAAAAACAGGTCATGCAGCAGCCTTGAAAACAAATGCAAGAGGCAGTATGATCAACCTTGTTGGTGCAATGGCAGAGGAGGGGATGATTTATTACGAACTTCTAAACAAGGATGGCAAGAAGAAATCGGGAACAACTTCAATTGTCATTTCCAACTTTCTCCTTTGTCTCCAAGATCATTGCCCGGTGGGATTGATCATCATCATGGACAATGCAAGGATTCACGGAGGCAAAGATTTTGAGAGGGTTTGCAATCCACTCAAGGAATCAACCAAAAAGATCAAAATCGAGTTCTTACCAAAATACTCGCCGTTTCTCAATCCAATCAAGCTTGCGTTCAACATCATCAAGACAGATGTGAAACACAAAGAAATCAAATCACGCTTTCAGTTAGCCCAAGCAATCCGAGAGGAAATCAGCAACAAAATGACTCCTGAAATCTTCCAAAAGTCGTTTTTACATTGCCAAAAATTCTATGCTAATTGTACTCATATGCAGCCTATCACAGGAAACATTATCAAAGATCCTGAAAGCTTCTTTCATGTTTCTTAAGTTTTTTT
The DNA here is from genome assembly GCA_002873125.1 of Puccinia coronata f. sp. avenae. NCBI lineage: Eukaryota > Fungi > Basidiomycota > Pucciniomycetes > Pucciniales > Pucciniaceae > Puccinia > Puccinia coronata. The sequence continues at coordinate 105,605 of PGCI01000166.1, read as the reverse complement.
AACCAACTTTTTTTCTCACTTTTTTTCTCACTTTTTTTCTCACTTTTTTTCTCACTTTTTTTCTCACTTTTTTTCTGGCTTTTTCAAAATGTTTGGGCTCTCTTTTTTCATTATGATTTTTGTAGCCAATGGTGCACATCCTTTTTGTTGAAAAGAGAATGTAAAGACACTTTTTTAACCCAACAAAGTGGAAGCGAGTGAGGAATTTGGGTCGGAAGAAAGCTAGTCCGTCTCAATTAAACATAGGACAGGTTTGAGTTAAGATGAGGACCAATTTATTCAACAAGCGGACCACTAACAGTTAACATGAGGACATGTTCCAGTGAAAATCAGGACATTAATTTTCAACTACTGGACAAGTTAGTTAACAGGTGGACAGAAAATTAGAAAAACAGGACAAAAAAGTTTAACACCCGGACATGCGGGAGTTAACATCTGGACAGTTTTCTTGACATGCATAGTACATGCCTGGATCAATAGTTATGGCCAATATTAGTTCCTAGACCCGAGTTTATTCCAGTTATTCACAGTTACACAGCACATTCACAAGGCAATCACAAGAAACCCTCAACCACAACTTGGCCACTAGGCACTGGTAACCCCTTTCTGGAAGATTCTACCAACCTAGGCCCACATTCTCCATGGAAAGCTCCATCAGGTTCAGAACCACAAGTCAACCCCATTTCACTTGTTCCATGTTTCCATCAACCACAACTCAGCCAGTATTAGTCAGCAATTGTTGTTCCATTGTGTTCCATGCCCATTGTTCCAACCACAATTTGACCACCCCCCCATTTGTCAGGATTTTGATATATAAGGGGCTCTCCTCTACAGTTGCGGACGTCATAAACCAGCACTGGATTTTGACGATGTCCAAAATCTTGGGGTAAAAACAGGGAAAAAACCCAAAAAAGAGGGGCCAAAAAGGCACCAGAAGAGGTCTACAATGGTGCTGTTAGCTCAAGGAAAGCCCAAATATGCGGTCTATTTATGATTTGTAAGGCTATTGAGGCCTAAACCCATGATTTTCTGATGCATAAACCCATAATTATGTGTTTAAGCATGGGTTTAGAGAGGTTTGTCCGAAATCCTGATGATAGAAAAATAAAAAAATAAAACTAGCCACCCAAATGCTTAGCGGCTATATTTTTGAACTCTACACATGCGTGCAAGTTCAAAAATGTAATAAAAATATGTGTATTCACACTTTGGCCCCCGGGGGAAGGCCCCGCGTCTCATTTTTTTTTGCAGGCGGGGCACTGCCGGTTTATGACGTCCGCAACTGTAGCTGTTTTCCCCTTCCTCACCAGATTTTGTCCCCACAAATATATCAGCACTTCACTCATCCAATACCCTTATATACCTGATATTAGTCTTACTATCCCCTATAGTCTATTACTGGTCACTCCTCCATTGCCCTCCAATCTTATAAAGGTCTGGACTCACTCTTCCTCGGAAAGGTTGATGCAAGTTAATAGGGAGCTTGCCGTCTTCAAGACTGGTTTGCCTGTTGTTCTGCAAACAAAGCCGGTGAGGTCAGCTTTTCTTCCCCTGTTGTGCAATCTATAATTCTGCTTACTCCTTGTTTGCTACAGAGATACGCGAGTTAAGATTTGATGGCTGGGGCTGGGCTAGGTTCGTTCTACAGAGAGAGAAGGGGTTTTAAGCTTTAGCCTTCTCTCTGTCTTATGTCTTCTAGACGGCATGATTTGCTTACCAATGATCTTCTGATCTGCTTGATGATGCAGATGCTTTGCTCATCTCAGCTGATCCTGTTGATCAATTGGCTCGGTCTGTACATCAGATCATAATGGTTAGTTTCTGATCTTTCTGTTCTTGGTTTACACAAATGACGTACCATTGTGCATCATCTGCTTTGCTTCTTGTCTGGTCTTTTTGCTGACTTCAGCCAAATCCCAACAGCCTGGGGTGCTTCGAGCTGCTAGGCGAGAAGCAGAATCACTGGGAAGAGAGGTGACTCCTATTGATTGAAGCGATCGGCGAATGGTGCATCTTCCAGTCGGTTTAGTGAGGAAATCAGCCAAGTTGCTGGTGGTACGGATGTACTTGAGCTGAATGAGTTGAGAGGTGACTAGTTCTCTGACAAAATGGAGACAAATATCCATATGTTTTGTCCTAAAGCTGTTTTGGGAGATTTCACTCCTAGCAAGGTCTATTGCACCCTGGTTGTCATGACCCCTACTGGGATTTGATTGGGTTTGTAGTCAAGATGTATTTCAGAGAGCAGACTGGCAAACCAGGCTATTTCTCTGCCAAGGTCAGATAGGGCCTTGTATTCTGCTTCCGTTGAGGAAAGCGAAACAGTTGCTTGTCGAGTTGCTTTCCAGGATAATAATTGCTGATTGGTGAGTACAACATATCCGGTGACTGATCGACGGGTATCAGGGCAGTTGCCCCAGTCTACGTCTACTTGAGCATTGAGCGCCAACGCGGAGGCCTTGGTAAATAAGAGCCCCACATGCTTTGTGCCAGACAGGTAGCAAAACACCTGCTGAGCGGCGCGAAAATGCTGAATGCCCGGGTTCTCAAGGTGCTGCGAGAGGACGCTAAACGCATAAGAGATATCGGGCCGTGTTAGAACACTTGAATAGTTGAGCGACCCAATTAGGGAGCAATAACTGACGCCGAGCTGCTGGAGCTCATAGATCTGGTGAGAGGTGGCCGCTCAAAGGTGCTCCTTGGGATTGAGAGGGCATGAGGCCGGAGGAGCCGATTCAAGACCATATTCAAGGAGTTTCCGTTCGATGTACTGAGTTTGGTGGATGTGAAGGTATGAAGAGGTGCGCTCGAGGTTCATACCAAGGAGGAACTCAGCCTGCCCGAGGTACTTAATTGCGAATTCTCGTTCAATCGCAGCCTTGAATATGAGCGGGTTCTTGCTGATAACGACTAGATCGTCAACATGGGCAAACACCCAAGTCGCTGGTTGCGATGAGGATTCCGGCCAATGGAACACACAGGAATCTGATGTCGTTGCTGAGAAGCCAATACTGATCATAAATTTACTGAGTCAATTGTACCATTCTCTAGATGCTTGCTTTAGACCGTATATGGCCTTCTTCAGCTGGAGGACAGAATTGGGAGGACAGGAAAAACCATGCGGGGGAAGGAGAGTGACTTTGTCAGTCAGCAGACAAGTGAGAAAGGCGCTCTTGACATTGAGCTGATGGATTTCTAGGCTGTTGTTGAGCGCAAAAGACACAAGCAGACAAAGGGAGGCTGCTTTTCCAGTTGGGGCATACTTGAGCTCAAAATTGATCCCAAGCGTCTGCCGGAAGCCTTGCGCGCAGATGCGAGCTTTATATTCAACTACCTGGTTTTCTGCACCAAGCTTTTTGTCAGCCTCTGTGATGCCAAGGGCTAGTACCTTTTAGCTACACAAGGTGATAAGAGTGCAAATGAAGGGTAAAGTGGGGTATTTTCACGTAGAAAAGTAATGAAGAAAGAAATAAAAAGAATATAATTCTTTTTTATAGAGGGGCCTGCTGGCGCAGGGGTGTTTGTAGGTGCCCTCTAAATCAGAGATCTGCTAAGCAGGGTGGTATCTGATTAAGCAAACAATGGGTTTCTGCGTAACAGAAGGTGGTACCAGAGTGCTTTTCCAATTAAGGAACCAGAATGGGGACAGAAGGATGAAAGAAGTACCCACTATTTCTTCTTTCAAGCTAAAAAGCCACGTAGGGGGGTGAAGTAGAGCTGCTGGGTAGACTGAAGGGTTTCTGCGCAGGAGCTGGACACGTAGGATGGTTGATTTAAAGAGAACACCACGGATAAAACAGGCAAAACAGGGGAGAGTAACTGAAATAAGGACAGGACACGGTGTAACTGATTGACTGTAATAATAATTGATGATGATGAACAACTTTTGGCGTGGAAAGAGGGCTCTATATATACTAATTTCACTCATAGTGGAGGACCTTTCTGCCTGTGTGCGTGTAGTAACTGGTTTTCAGCGCAATGTGGCCAATTTGGGAGATTGGCACTAACAAGGCTCATCCCAATGACACTGCTGGTCATTAATTCTGTGTCACAAATGCTTTCCATGACTTTGATAAATTATTTAGTCATTGTAACTAAGGTACATAGCAACACTGACGTGTGAATGTATCTGAAATGGGCCACAAATGACGCAAATGGGCCACAAATGGCTAAGGCCAATCATTAAAGGCCACGCTGGCTATGTTACTCTTATGTATTCAAGGTTTTTATTAATAAAACCTTGTAAATAAACCACGTAGAATCTACTTTTACCCTAGTTACACTTGTACATATGTGGTAACTAGGGGATTAACTATTTCCACGCATTTGGCCAATTTCCAATTGGATTATATAATCCACGCGCGGGGTTGGAGGTTTAAACCCCAATTTGGCCTAACTCCTAAACTATACACAACACCTCAATTATAAGTCCATAATTGGTCATTTCACATATAGTATGCATATATAACAAGTGCATACGTGTGTAATGTCTGTGTGACATGTGATTGTGGCCAATTCTTACGGGTAATTGGTTCAAGGTGAAGGAGTAGGAATTTAGGGGTACTTCCAGTGAGGGACCCTACATTAATTTTCATGAGGATTCAGAATATGACATAATATTCTAATTTATCCTCAAGGTTTAGAAGTTATTTAGTATTTTTGTAAAAAGTAGTGGTTATTTTAATTTATTACTTATTTTTATGGTGCCAGGACTTTGCTAAGCTCATTGAATAAAGATAAGTAAGCTGAGTTTTTTGTACATTATTATTCATATAACTGGGTCTTAATATTGTAGTAATAATGTCTCTATTTATGTTACTTTGTCAGGTTGGCTCTGTCATAGTAGCAAGCTGACACTTTTTGCGGTATGCCCAGGTTGAAGCTATGGGCGTGTTGTCGGAGTACCTTGGACGTGAGTCCACACGTCATGGTCTATCATGTTCTGAATTTCCTTCGCTTCAGCGGACTTCCAGTTCTCGCTGTCAGCGCTCTTCATTGCCATGGCGTGCGATTTTGGATCAATCACAGTTGAAACATAACAAGCCTGCGTTTGATTCCTTTTTCCGTTGATGATGTTGTCTGTGCTGATATCACTGGTGATGTTCTCCGGAGGTTGAAAATCTGGAATGTATACCCATCAACGACCAGTTTCTGGACTAGCTGGGTAGTCTTCTACCGGCGGCGCCAGGTCTTCCAATGGTGTTGTTCAGTGGTCTCGATGCCAACGTCATTACTTTCTTCATAAGGGAGAATGGGCTCTGCTGAGAATGTTGGCGTAAAGTCAGATTCCTCATCCCTGCGGATGGTGAGGCTCTTGGAGAGCGGGCTCGTGGTTGGAAAGACGTCTTCAGCGAATTGAACGTTCCTGCTGTGGATGACTTTGTTGTCTTTGTGGCGAAGGATTCTGTAAGCGCTGTAATTGTTGAGGTAGCCAAGCAAAGTGCCTTTCCAAGATATGCTGTCAAACTTGTCATCTCTGACCGGTTTGGCTTTCAGAGCCCACGCATTACAGCCGAAGGGCTTAAGGAAATTGAATGATGGAGAGAGCTTGAGGAAGAGTTTCACCGGGGATTTCTTGGATTTGGACAACAACGGGAGACAGTTAGTGGTCATTGCCGCCGCTACCACAGCATCTCCCCACCATTCAGAGGACATTTTAGCGTGCAGGAGAATGCACCTAGTCATGTCAATGATCGTCCGGTTTGCACTTTCAGCCACGCCATTGTGTTGCGGCGTGTAAGGAGGTGCTATGTTGTTTTGGATGCCTTCCTTGGCCAGGATTTCACCAAGCGTGTTGTTGCAGAATTCTCCTCCGCCGTCAGTGACCAATTTTTTCATTGCGTTTCCTGTTTGTTTTTCATAAAAAGATTTGAATTGAATGATTGCTGACGTTGCATTGGATTTTTCTTTCAGGACTTTCACGTGGATGAACCCTGTATGCTGATTGACAAGTGTGAGAAAATACCTTTCTCCACCGTTGGATGCTGGGCTAATGGGACCAACAAGGTCTCCATGAATGACCTGCATTGGAGCTTCAGTTTCCAAGAAGTGCCCCTTGAAGGGTAGTTTGGTCATCTTTCCTGTCAGGCACGCGTCACAAACAAGAGTTCCTTTGAGACTTGGATCACCGATTGCTTCTCTGATTCGCGCTGTACTAGCATGTCCTAGCCAATTATGCCAGACTGTTAGCGGATTCTCTTCCGTGCGAGAGAGGAGGGCCGTCAATTCTAGTGTCTGAACATCTTCAAGCTCAAAGATATTATTCTTGCTGTTGATTTTCATGACGTGGCTGCCATTGAGAGTTACTTGAAGCTTTCCATTCAACGATTGAACTTCGGCGCGATCTCTGATTAGCTGAGCAAATGAAATAAGGTTTGTTGAAAGCTTTGGGACATAGAGGGCATTGCGTAGCAAGACCGTTTGTCCACCAATTATGAGAGTGGCTTCTCCTTGCCTGGTGGCCATCATTTTTGTAGCTTCATGTCCATTGCCGGTGGCAATGGCTACTCACGCGGGTTGAGTTGATGTGAAAAAGCGGAGAGAGTTGAACATGTGTTTGCTGGCGCCGGAGTCCAGTACCACATACTCACTGCTGGCTCGAGAGCCTGTGTAGTAGGCGTAGTTGGTGGTTGATGGTGTTTCAGCCCTTTTGGTCACCGTATTAAGGCCAGCTTCCGGAGGTTTATAGTTTGGATTCTTTTCTGGGTGTATAGTCCAACAGTTGACTTCCTTGTGATGGTAGTCTGCTTCAGGGTTGTGCTTTCCATGCTTGCATGGCGGAACCGGACCTCTTTTTCTTTTATTTGAGCCGTCGCCCGTTCCAGTGGCTAGTGCTAGAGACTGGTGATTTGACTGCGGGATTTCACAAAGACGCTGAACCTGCTCGTGATTTGCGAGCTCTCGTAGTTTGTCCAGGAGAAGCAACGGGTCAGACAGGGTAGCCATATCACCAAGAAGCCGTTCCATGAGATCAGGCCGTTTTTTGGTGATCTTTTCCATGACAGTGACACTAACTACACTCTGCTTTGTGTCGATCCCAATCATATTGACTTCGGCTAAGGCGGATTCTATTTTCTGGACATACTTGAGAAGATCATTGTTGTATGTGATCCTAGTAAAATTGGTCCATACTCTATATATGCCGTAGATCGAGGCTGTAGCATAGTTAGTCTTGAGACGTTCCCATATCTTGTGTGCGCTCCGTCCACAGGTGGTCTTGATGCTATTCAAGATATCAGGATTGATCTTTGAGCTTAATATCAACCACGCCTCCAGCACTTGCTTCTTGGTGGTATCATCAACCGGTTTGACTGGTTCCGCTAGGCAAAGGTGCCATAGACCTCAATAATTGAGAAACACTTCCATTGTGCTTGACCATATTGAGTAGTTGTTGCCGTTGAATTTAGGGATGATAATTATATCCTTATTGTCTTTTCTGACAGAAGCGTTGGAGGTGCCGTCATTTGCGGCAAGTGCTTGGGCGTCATTTTCATTTGCAGTCGAAGTTGCTGCCTGCCTGCCTCTAGCTGTGTTGCTGTTTCAAGACATGTTTGTTTGAGGTGCTTGGATGAGATTGGTAATTGTTCGATGAGCACCGAGACTGTAAATCTAAAGAATTTTAACAGCTAAAGAATTTATTGCTTGTCTTAGTTTTACATTCATAAAAGGAAAGACAACAAGTATTCTGATGCAATGAGAAGTCTATAATGAAAAAGCTGGTAAATATGATTTACCTAAAGGCAGGAGGTAATTTGTGGTCTGCAAACAATGAAGGATTTATGCTCAATCCGCACGGCGGCTTGATGAGAGGACTAAATGTCATTGTCAGCTTTTTCTACTCTGCAAGTTGTCATAGCGAAGAGGAATCTATTTACTATGGGACTTTTATCTTCCTTGCTCTATTGCACCCAAGGAGGCTATTGTTCCTGACAATAACGATTTCTGTTTCCTGTGCATGGCAAAGCTATCTGTAGTCAGCCTCTTGATCTTGCAAGCTCCTCCAATCTTATAAAGGTCTGGACTCACTCTTCCTCGGAAAGGTTGATGCAAGTTAATAGGGAGCTTGCCGTCTTCAAGACTGGTTTGCCTGTTGTTCTGCAAACAAAGCCGGTGAGGTCAGCTTTTCTTCCCCTGTTGTGCAATCTATAATTCTGCTTACTCCTTGTTTGCTACAGAGATACGCGAGTTAAGATTTGATGGCTGGGGCTGGGCTAGGTTCGTTCTACAGAGAGAGAAGGGGTTTTAAGCTTTAGCCTTCTCTCTGTCTTATGTCTTCTAGACAGCATGATTTGCTTACCAATGATCTTCTGATCTGCTTGATGATGCAGATGCTTTGCTCATCTCAGCTGATCCTGTTGATCAATTGGCTCGGTCTGTACATCAGATCATAATGGTTAGTTTCTGATCTTTCTGTTCTTGGTTTACACAAATGACGTACCATTGTGCATCATCTGCTTTGCTTCTTGTCTGGTCTTTTTGCTGACTTCAGCCAAATCCCAACAAACACTGCAAGGAAAACTTTCTCAACTGCTGCCAGTTGACAAGAATTAATTGGGTTGCACTTAAAGAAAGCTTGGATGCACAGTGACTGTGCATGATGCACAGTCACTGCTCATCAAGTTTGAAACTTGAGTAAAAATTGAGTGTACCACACATCAACTGGCAGCAGTTGAGTGAGTTTTTCTTGCAGTGCAAACACCTGGAATGACCTGGTGGCACTGATGAAACAAAGGCATTATTCTTGAATACATTCATGACTCCCAGTGTCAGCAAAGCTGGCTCAGATTGCCACATTTGTGAGCCTGGGTCTCTTATGTGTTATGTGACAACAGGACACAAGAATGGGGGACAACGAGGTTTATTTCAGGTGAAATAAGAGAAAAAAAGAGAGGAGGAAGCATGGAAAGAAGCATGATGTGTCTTTCAAGAAAAAGGGTAAGAGCTCAATTTGAGTAGAGAGCAGGAATAGAACCAGGCAGAGCCACAGTCTCTTCAGCCTGAGAAGCAGGAGAAGGTACAGTCAAAGATCACCTTATTTTTTATGCCAGAGGCAAAGTTTGCTTACCAGGAAACCTGAGTGGATGGGGGGCAGCTCCACTGGACTGAATTGATAAGAAGAATGTTTCTTTGGGTGTGTAGAAAGAGGTTCCTCTAAGAGATGAAGGAAGAGGAGGAAAGAAAGGGAAAAGATAAGATCAAGCTCAAGATGAACTTGAAGAGAAGAGAAGATGGTAAGACTGCTTACTAGTCAGAAAGATGACGCCAGATGACCACAATGTAACAATGAGGGGAAATGATGGGACCTTGGATGCTGAGTAGTGAGGAGTGATTATCCAAATATTCTAGTTTTCTTCTAAGTTGGTTGATGAGTGATGATGAAAATTTTTATCTGCCCAACTCTGAGGGGGATGAACCATGTTTATCAAAATGAATATGCAGAATGAAGTTGAACTTAGAAATTGATTAGATGTTGTGTGATCTTCATGGTTAATTACTTCACACTTATACACAACAAAGTATAGATATTATTATATAAAATACTTGTATTGAAGAGAAGAGTAAGAAGAGAACATTGTTGAAGCCTTTTGGGAAACATTGTTGTCTCTAAGGCTGACAACATTCAAGTTAATATTGGATGTGGCCATCCAATTTCAACTTGGGGTGCCTGCCACCAAGTGAATCATTGACAATTCAAACTCAGTGGTCAAACACCCAGGCCACTAAGTTTGAATTGGACAAAGATTCACTTGGTTGCAGGAACCCAAGTTTAAATCAGATGGCCACATCCAATGTTAACTTGGATGTGGCAATCCAAGCCAGGTTTTCTGTCTGTGTCCTGAAACTGTTTCACTGATTGAGATGGATGAGATCACTTTCCATTACTTTGATTGTTCCTGAGATCCACACTGTCACACTCAAAGCAATTTGATCCCCATAAACAGCTCTTTTATGTTGTGACATGTGCAATAACACAATCCAGACCTGCTGAGAGAGTACAGGTATGCTTTATTATGACACAAAATTAATAACAGAAACCTACCCCTTGCTGATCAGGGTCAATGTCCTCCAGTTGGTACTTGATTTGAATGGTCAGGAATTGGCCCCATACAAATGGCACTGTCATAGCCCAAAAATTGGATGGAAGAAATTGTAATATGACATGGATTACAATTCAAAATTGATTTAACTGCCCCAGGACCCTAAATCCAAGCCCCCCCCCCCCCCCCCCTGAAAAAAATACATTTGCCAAAGACAGTGTTGGGGGGTCTGGCCAGCCATTGTGTTGATCACATACCTCAGTCAATGATTAGGTGCAAGCCCAACTGCAACAGAATCATCTAAAGCATTCTGATGGAAAATGTATTGACTTTCAACCCTGGAATCCTATTTTTGTGCAAGGAGCTCAACTTGATAATAACTAGATCATTGATGTGGCTGAAAATCCAAGTCAGTGGTTTATTCCCTTGCTGCTCTCTCCTGAACACGCAGGGATCTGACATTGATACTTTAAAGTTGATGGACTTGAGAAATTCAGCCAATTGCTTATACCAAGCCAAGGGAGCTTGTCTTAAACCATAGACAGCTCTCTTCAGATATATCACACCTTTTGGACTGTCATAGCCAGGTGGAGGTAACATTGTCACTTTGTCTTTGAGAGGAAAAGTAAGAAATGCACTTTGTACATCTAGTTGATGAGTCTTGAGTTGATTGTTGACTGCAAATAAGATAAGAAGACATAGCAAAGCTGGTTTACCAGTAGGAGCATACTTAGCATGAAAATCTAGACCAAAGGTTTGAAAAAAACCTTGAGTGCAGATTTTAGCTTCAAACTCAGTAACTCCACTGTTGGAGCCTAATTTCTTTTAAAAAGCCCACCCTGTCAAGCATCCACAGCCAATGATGTGTAGCTGGAGAATTCCATTCTGCTGTGCATCTTGACTGTGAAGCATCCAGGCACTGGAAGAAAACTAAACTCGGATGGCCGCATCCAAGTATATATCGGATGCAGCCATCCGAGGCAAACTCGGTTTTGGCCAACCAAGGTAATCCCTCTTCCAATTTAAAATTGGTGAGGGACCACCGATTAAAACTTGCTTGAGGTGTCAACCGAGGGAAATCATTGCCTTGGTTGACACCCAAGCAACGTTGCCTCGGGTGCCGGGCACCAAGGCATCATCCATTGGTTTGAAAATCACCGATTCAACTTTGAATCGGTGATTTTCCAACCGATGGAAATGTTAACTCGGTTGAGATCATCCAATGGAAATGTTCCATCGGTTGATGTCAACCAATGTAAATGTTCCATCGGTTGATTAATCAACAATTGGAGCATGACACTGTTCATTCACGTTAACCCGCGGGTGAACATGAATGAACAGCTTCCATCTTCCTCGCACACCTGCTCACCAAGGGCTCTCGGCAAGAAGGTGCACACGTGCTTGCCGAGAGCTCTGGCCGCAACCAGGCACACGCCTGCTTGCCAAGAGCTCCAGTGAGCAAGACACACCTGTCACCGGGAGCCCCGGCAAGCAGGCGCACTGTGGGCAGGCTGACCTACTCGCTCGGCTAGTATGACCTTCTTGCTGGGCTGGTACAGGTACCAGCTTGGCAAGCAGGCTGACCTGCTCGCTGGGCTGGTGCAGGTACCAGCTTGGCGAGCAGGCTGACCTACTCGCTGGGCTGGTACAGGTACCAGCTTGGCGAGCAGGCTGACCTGCTCGCTGGGCTGGTGCAGGTACCAGCTTGGCGAGCAGGCTGACCTACTCGCTGGGCTGGTACAGGTAACAGCTTGGCGAGCAGGCTGACCTGCTCGCTGGGCTGGTACAGGTACCAGCTCGGCGAGGAGGCTGACCTGCTCGCTGGGCTGGTACAGGTACCAGCTCAGCGAGCAGGTCAGCCTGCTCGCTGGGCTGGTACAGGTACCAGCTCGGCGAGCAGGTCAGCCTGCTCGCTGGGCTGGTACAGGTAGCAGCTCGGCGAGTAGGTCAGCCTGCTCGCTGGGCTGGTATGTACCAGCCCAGCGTGCAGGTCATACCAGCCGAGAGAGCAGTTCAGCCTGCTCACCCGGCTGATACCTGTACCAGCCGAGCAAGCAGGTCAGCCTGCTCACCCGGCTGGTACCTGTACCAGCCGAGCAAGCAGGTCAGCCTGCTCACCTGGCTGGTACCTGTACCAGCCGAGCGAGCAGGTCAGCCTGCTCACCCGGCTGGTGCCTGTTCCAGCCGAGCAAGCAGGTCGGCCTGCTCACCTGGCTGGTACCTGTACCAGCCAAGCGAGCAGGTCGGCCTGCTCGCTGGCCTGGTACAGCATCAAGCGGGTCAGCCTTTTTGCCAAGCCACATGTGCACCTGCTCTCCAAGGGCTTGCGCCTGTTCACCAAGAGCCCTTGGCGAGCAGGTGTGCACCTGTTCACCAGGAGCCCTTGGCTAGCGGGTGTGTGTGTACCTGCTCTCCGGGGCTCTCGGCGAGAAGGTGTATCCCTGCTCGCCGAGGCTCCGGGTAAGCAGGTGTGCGCCTGCTTGCCGGGGCTCCCGGTGGGCAGGTGTGTGCCTGCTCGTCGGGGCTCCCGGTGACAGGTGTGTCTTGCTCACCGGAGCTCTTGGCAAGCAGGCGTGTGCCTGGTTGCGGCCAGAGCTCTCGGCGAGCACGTGTGCACCTTCTTGCCGAGAGCCCTTGGTGAGCAGGTGTGCGAGGAAGATGGAAGCTGTTCATTCATGTTCACCCGCGGGTTAACGTGAATGAACAGTGTCATGCTCCAATTGTTGATTAATCAACCGATGGAACATTTACATTGGTTGACATCAACCGATGGAACATTTCCATTGGATGATCTCAACCGAGTTAACATTTCCATCGGTTGGAAAATCACCGATTCAAAGTTGAATCGGTGATTTTCAAACCAATGGATGATGCCTTGGTGCCCGGCACCCGAGGCAACGTTGCTTGGGTGTCAACCAAGGCAATGATTTCCCTCGGTTGACACCTCAAGCAAGTTTTAATCGGTGGTCCCTCACCAATTTTAAATTGGAAGAGGGATTACCTCGGTTGGCCAAAACCGAGTTTGCCTCGGATGGCTGCATCCGATATATACTCGGATGCGGCCATCCGAGTTTAGTTTTCTTCCAGTGAGGGCCAATGGTGTGTAGGTGGAGAACCCCATTCCTCTATGCATCTTGGTTTGGAATTGGACAATTCTAAAGCCAAGAATTTGGTCATCAGATGGGTAAAGCCATAGCCAACATTGCAACTCCAGAGTGAAGCATGGAAATGGACCTGTCTGATGTCAAAATATTTTGCCTGCAGGAGTTGGTCCAATAGGGTTAAGAGAGAATTCTGAGGATATAAATAGAGTTTGTAGCTGGATTCAGTACCTCAGCAATGCTTACAGAAGGTAATTGTGTACTTATGTACTTGGTTTTCTTTGCTTTCCTTGTTCTTTATCCCCCACTCCAAAAGATTGTATTTATGTCTCTTCACAATTGAAATTTATGTAATATCATTCATAGTATGTGTGATAGCAAGGTACAGAGTGCATATGTAGTCAGTCACATCACAATCTTGCCTAGTTTTTATTGCTAAAACATCTTTCTCCAGGCAAAACTTGTTTGATAGAGTACTGTCAGCTTGCTACTCTTCAGAGACAACCTAACAAGAGTACACAAATTGAATAAAAATAAATAAATATTGTACAGACAAAGAAAGAGATATCATTACATATGTAAGAGACATTATTACATATGTATTAATACAACATACTTTGTAAAATACAATATTAAACTTTTGATTAATTAAAAATAACAATAACATTTGAAAATAATGATAAAAAGTAATATTTTACACAAAATACTAATGTAACTTTTAAACCATAAGACAAACTTAGAATATTATTGCAGATTATTACTCTACATGCAGAATAACCTAGGGTACCTCACACATGGTAACCCCTAATTCTTGCTCCTTCACCCCTTTTACCATATTCCCCCACTTATAGTTTTTTCACGACAACTATTTATAAATTATAGTTGACTATTGTGATACAGTTGCGCAAGGCATTCCGCTGTAACAGTTTTGGGCTATGTCCGAAATGTTGGCCAAAAAAATTTCAACTTTCCTCTGTAAATCTGGGTCATAAAGCCATAATTTTGCTGAAAATTGCCCAAAAAATGCATATAACCCTTTGAAATGCCAATCTTCAATGAATGCAGGAGTCAATACTATGCATACAAAATGTCTCAAGTATGACTAAAAGCCCTCCAAGTACATGAATATGTGTTTTTGTGCCCTCTTTACAGTGCGTGTCCAAAACGTGACCATTCAAAAAAAAAAAAAAAGAACCGCTGGGCAGAAACCTTAGCGGACTTAGATTTAGAATGTACATGGTCTGAAATGCACAAAAATGTGGTCAGCATGTTTGCATGGCCCTAGTCATGATTGAAAATCCAGGCCGCGCATTCAAAAAAGTTTGGCAGGTAAGGTGTGACAGTGCAATGCCTTGCGCAACTGTACCAACTGGGAAATGTCCAAAAACTGACATCATTTCAAGGTGTTGTGTAAATTGGCCAAGTTAGGCCCAATTGGGGTTTAATGTTCCAACCCCGCATGCGTGATTACCTAAAACAGCCCAATTCACTAAATACCCCGCGTGGACTACACAACTATGTTGCTAAGGTAGTACATATGTAACTAGGTTTCAGAAACCTTGTATCAATTATATTAACAAGGTTTCCGCTTTAAAAACCTTGAATACACATGTACAACACCTGTAGCGTGGTACAATTATAATATTTGTGGCCCATTTCAGGTGTAACTACCCCTGTTTAAGCCACTATTGCCTAGACTAAGCCAGTAACAATGACCCAGGCTGGTTTACGTGTAGTTTGGCATTAGAAAAGCGTGTCATAAACTTGTTTATTCAACTAGAAGCAGCTGTGGCTTACCCTTTTGGTCCAAACTGGCGTAACAATGGCCCAGTCTGGTTTGAAATGGGCCACACCTGCAATATAAAAGACAAAAAACCACAAAACCAGTGGCTCAAAAAGAATATTGAAAGAGCTCTGTTTCCCCCCATTTTTTTTTCCCCCATCATCTTTTATCTTTACCAGCATATACCAACACACTCAACCAGCCTTTTCACTAGTTATAATTAGCCTTGTTATACCTGTTATATTTGATCACCAACTCAACCAACCATTACCACGACAAATCTCCAGCTTTCCAATCAGCTCTTGACCCGTTTTTGACGCCTCAAGACCTCAGCTGCCAAGCTTGAAGAAGACCCCCTGCGTGGATTTTTAGCATTAATGAGTAAAATTCCCCGTAGTACTTCTTTCTTTGTCATTTCTGGGCGTACTCCTTGTCAAAGGACCAGATAATTAGAGTACCCCTGTTATTTCAGCATCTAATTCATAGAGGGCACCGTAAACACCCCTGTAACTCAGGCCCCTCTTTAATAAAAAGCTTTTGCTTTTTTTTATATTTCTTTCTTTCTCTTTTTTACCCCATTTCACCGTGAAACCCACGTGCGAAACCACCTTTTTTCTATCTTTGCACCACGTGTAGTTAGAAGAACTTTTTTCTTGGCATCACGTAGGCTGACAAGTACTCTAGAATTTGATGCAATTCAAATATTTCCCATTCACCCTTTGGCCACTTTTTTTATCCCTGTCTCACTCTCAGTAAGTGGGGTTCAAAGTTGAAGCAAGTCAATTTGCATGCAACTTTGCAAATCACTATTTGCCAACTTTGAAACCCATATAATGACTCGCTGTGAGTCTCCTGAAACCCCATGATTATAGTGCAAAATTTCCATGAAATTGTTTAAGTAGTCCGGTTCACGACCCGCTGTTTATGCTAGATTTTAGCAGCTTTTTATCGCTGCATCAGCAACATGCAGGTCATAAGTTTAAATTGGACCTTGCATGATGCTTCAAGGTTTGGGTGAGTGATCCCAGCCATTATGCAAGTTTTGATGCACAGCACGCTGAACAACCATGCATAAACTATACAAAAACAAGCAGGGGGTCATAAATTCCAGCAAGCTGAAACCAGCGGGTCGTGAACCGCACTAGTAGACGGTAGAGGTGCTAAAAAAGGCGTTGTTATATGAATGTGAACCGGAAACCAGGCCATCCGCTGTTTGTTTATCTACGCTGTGAATGGTAGGATAGTAGGACACACAATCCCTCATAGCGGAGTTCCAAATGTGAACTTGGCGTGCGCACCGGAATGTGCACAACTTGCAGTGTGCACAAGCACATCGCGGAAGTTGCGGATGAACCCCCAGTGCACACGATGCCTTGAACGGGCACCCCCATCTCCGCCACTAGCCCCCACTCCTGCCCACTCGATGTGGTCGTGGGCAACCTGGCAAGAAGTTTGGCGCGTTTTATGTCTTGAACATTGACAGGAGTCAGATCCTTGAAGTACAAATGTGGGACCCGAAGTCGGCAACGCCCGAGTGTGAGAGAATGATCGTTCACATGAGTTCAGCTGTTGACAATTCTCTCCGTTCTCATGGTCAGTCACACCAGGTCGGAGAACACTCTTCAGGCGCAGTTGAGATCTCAAGAGTCAACACGATTGGTGTTACCTGATACATACAAACGACAGGCTGATTCCAGCCGATTCCTTTTGCTCTTCGTACCCAACGGACTTGATCATCCGGATCCATCACGTCTATTCCTTCCTAATTAGCAAAACTCCTTTATCGCGTTTGTTTGAGGTGATGCTCCATCCGAACCCAGTGCCAAACTGAAGACACTCGTTCCGCAATCCGAACAAGCCCGACATGGTCTACTTCGTAGATCTTATTATCTTATCCCTTTCGTTTTTCACCCTTTCTCTGTCTTCAAGCATTCGAAAGCGAGCAGACAGGCTGCAAGTACGACCCCATCCAATCAAATTGAAGGCAACACCGGATCTACCGTCATCCCCAGCCCCAGCACCTTCTTATAGCCCTGCTTGCAGATCCGTCCCAGTCAGGAGAGAATGGAGAGCGCTGAGTTATGACGAGCAGGCTGACTACATCAGGTCAGTCAAGTGCCTGGCTCGGCTTCCTTCCAAGCTCCTAGGCCCCTCTTATCGCCGGTGGGACGATTTTGAGTACGTCCATTGTGAAATGAGGGGGCGTGTGCACGCTAGGGCGCTCTTTTTACCATGTAAGTCGTCGACATGATTCTTGCTTGCCATTCACGCTCGATGAGCCTGTCTCTGATGCTTGGGGATCAATTTTCGGGGGTTAACAATTGTTAATGTAGGGCACCGCTGGTTCCTCGTATTATACGAAAGAGCACTGCAGGATGAATGCAACCTGAAGGGTACTCTCCCGTATGTCTTAAATCAGCCTTCCGATGCAAGCGTCCAACACATTACTTGACTGACTTGCACGCTATTTCTCGCTTGTGTGCGATCCAGATACTGGAATTGGACGTTGGATTACCAGAACATTACGCAATCACCAATTTGGTCGTCTGATCCGATTGTAAGTAATGATCGGTGTTGACTTGAAAGTTGTACTGTGGAAGAACTGCTGCTCATTATTTTGTGGGGTCACATGGTACAATTCATTGTATGCGTCTTGAAATCGCTTCGTTCAGATTGGGTTTGGTTCAAATGGGTCGTAAGTAGTGAGATATTTTTGCTGTCGCAACGTTTGTCTTTGTGTTGACCTCTACGTTTGCCCCCAGGTTTTTTGGCCCTGGCTCCGATCCCGACGATTTGGGTAATCACATTACATTCTTCGTCTTGTGTTTCTTGCCCGCTTCTTCACGGTCTGATCTGGTGGAACACTTGTATTCCATCATTATTAGATGCCGGTGTCGTGACCGATGGTGCCTTCGCCAGATTTCCCATTTACTATCCCGATCGGTTGATGCTTCAAAGAAATTTCCAACTGAAAGCTCCATGGGCAGTCGAGTAAGTCTGACATTTGTTTTTCGCATTAGTCAATTAATATTGTCCGAACGTTCCTGATTTGATTTCATCATACCTGGACTACGTAGTGGCTATTATCTAGGGAACCAATGGTAGTAAGTCAAATCGCATTAGGCATTAACGTTTTTGCATCACCGACATTTGACGTGGATTTTATATCTAGCAATCCGAATAACATGGATATCGTCATGTCTCAACCCAATTATAGCGCTTTCATCATGCACTTGGAGGTATGTTACTGTTTATTCGGTCGGGCTGGGCCAAAAAGTGCTGATCATTTTTCCTTGATTTGATTTGCTTTGCCCTATTATTAGGGTAACTACCAGCAGCCAGACGGCACTGTTTTGCCTGCGCCTCACTCGATCATACATACATTGCTAGGAGGGGTACGCATTTGCCATACTATTAGTAATTCTTCCGAGTAAGCTAACATTCCCTCCACGTCCCAGGACATGCCCAATCTGGCTTACTCTGCAAATGATGTATGTGGTCAACTCGCATCTGAATTTTCCGTCTCACATTGCTAACAAACGTTTGCTAATCTATCATGAACTGTTTTAGCCGTAGGTTTTTATGAATTTGCATAGGATTTAATGATGAATCTGCAAACGATTTAGTGATAGGAAAGCTGACAGCTTCGTTATGTAGGACGTTCTATTGCCATCATGTTCGAATCGACGTTAGTAATGTCGCCCCTCCTTCTTGTGGATTGAAGTTTTCAAAGCTGATGCAACAAAACTTTTTGTTGGTAACATTTGAGCAGCAACTCTGGTTCCTTTGGCAAATGCAAGACCCGACCAACCGACTGTATCAATTTATGCCAGTAGTACGTTTTCCCCTACGGTTGAGTTCTTCGTGTGCGATTGTTATCAATTTCTCATTTGTGACATGGTGTCCGTGCTAGGGGGGTTTCCCGGCGAACTTGGATGAAGAGGTAGGTATTTTATGCTAGTTTATGAGTAATGGGATCGGATCGATGTGCTGAGGAATTCTTATTGGTCTGCTGTTTTTCTCTTCAGCTCGACTACATGGGCCTTGCGCCGAAGATCAAGATCCGGGATGTGATGAACCCGCTCGTACCACCACTCTGCTATAATTGTTAGTGCTTGTTACTATTCCAATTCCTCTTGATAACGTGATTGATTCGTTGTGACTGTCGTGTTTGACAGACCAATAACACTGCAACTTTCGTCGATGGTGAAACTTAGTGGATGTGCCAATGGACCAAAACATTTTTTTGTAAATATATGGAGGCTCTTTACTGACTTGATTGTATGGAGGCCCTGGATCGGCAAGGGGAATAAACAATGACAAAGCCCTGTCATCTAGGACAGTCCATACAATCATACTGGTTATGGCTATGTGAAGTGCTAGTGTTGGGGCTAGCCACATCATAGCGACTCAGTGCAATCACATCTATCAGGTGAAAAACTTGCAATGTTTTGAAATTATGTAGGATAGCATATTTGTAGTACATAACTGCACCTCTGTCTCCAGAGTACCTCTCCTGCGTTATTTCAGATTTGAAGACCATGTTTTTTGCCCGAAGATTGGTGTACGGATGCAATAGTTGAAGTGTATGATATCTTTTACTTGAATGCATTCTTCCAAAAACTTCAATGTGGTGCAATATTTTTATAATTTTACATACTTCTTTCCCTTTTTTCCAAATTAAATCACTGTTCTTTTCACTCACTTCTCATTTGAATTGGCTTTGAGTAGCTTCTTAAAATCACATTTATCAATGGATACTGATCCCACAATAATATTTCCCTCATCTGCAGAATATCAAGGAACAATCAAAGTAGCTTCAACCTACTTCCAATGTCCAATTGTGACACTTCCGCAGCCGCTACATAGGAGACACTTGTGAGCGGCATTGTCTTAGAAGAAAATACCGCTTTAGGCCGGCTCGAGTTGTGTAAATCTACTACAACTCCAAGCTGGCCAGTGTTTGCGCTATTACCCAAACCTGTTTGTCTCAGCCAACTCTGAATGGCGTTTGAGATAATGTCAGGTTTGAGGATCCCAACAGAAGATAAAAATAAAAGGGTGGAAAGAACCAGAAAATCACCTTTCATAATTTTTGACTCCTCTCTCACTATCTATTGGGTGAAGAGAAAAAGGGATCAGAAGTTGTCACATTAAGGGTAGAGGAAGACAAATTGGAAAATGTGGCGGATGAGAGGCAGGAAGGGAGAAACGTTATATCATGTGGTCCATCTGGGAGAGCCAGTGCTCGCTCTTATGCGTGCATCAAGCTGAGTGTCCGAGGGGAAGAGTTGACGTCTTCTAATCCGGTAGGTTGGCTATCCGTTCTCTTCTGGACTTTGGAAACCTTATCCGCAGTGACCTCCAATAAAAAAAAAGGCTGAGTTTGTTGAGTTTTTTTTTTCTTGTCCAATGTTTTGGGTTAGCCTAATTGCGCTCCAAAATTTTATTACATGCAATCCAACATTTTCCAGTGCGCAAGTGTCCACTCCAAAAAAAATGGAGTGAACAGCTGTCCACTCCAAAAAAATTGGAGTGGGAAGTTGTGCACTCCAAAATGTTGACTTTTTTGGAGTGAAATGTTGTTTACTCCAATTTTTTGGAGTGGACTTTGAGTGCACTCCAAATTTTTGGGAGTGCACTTGAAGTGCACTCCAAATATTTTGGAGTGGACTTAAGTGGCACTCCCAAACTTTTGGGGTGGACTTTAGGTGCACTCCAAATTTTGAGCGGACTTTTGAGTGCTTGATTGTTTACTCAAAGGAAGTAAAAAATTTTGGAGTGGAAAGGTGTCCGCTCCAAATATATATATTGGAGTGGACAGCTTCCCACTCCAAAAAAATTGGAGTGGAAAGGTGTCCGCTCCAAATATATATGAGTGGACAGCTTCCCACTCCAAAAAAAATGGAGTGCACACTTTTCCACTCCAAATTGGAGGTCCCCCCATTTACCAAGTTTCTTAATTTGCAGATTTGTTCTGAATTCTTTATTGGTGGTGAGAATCCACCACACAACAAGTACCAACCACCACACAAGGTTTAGAATCTAGCTTTCTGAAAGTCAAAATTGGAAACTTTGGCCCAATCAGAAGTCTTCCACCCATACCATTACACGTGAGCCCCACTCAAAGATGTCACTTTTGCTCAGTTGAGCCCAGGGGGAAAAGGCTTGAGAACCATTATAAATTGTTTAAGATGGAAAATTTTGCAAATGCAGAAGCACCGTGGCAGCTATAAACCAGGATTTCAGAGAAACAATCAAATTGTTTTAACTTTTGGCCTCCATTAACGCTGAGCAATTATTTCAGCAGAAATTCCATACAGAGCCAATGTTCACAGGAAATAATTCTGGAACGGCGGGAAGCTCCACCAGTTAATGTACTCGGGTGAACTATCTGGAAACTGTCACAATTTGCGCCCAGACAGCTTACTGATAGTGATAAGGAAATGTGATCATGAATTTCATCAAGGTAAATATCAATTGTCGAAGGAATATCACTACAGCTGCAGTTTTCTTATTTCTTCACCCGAAGTCGATTAAGCAAAAATTATCAAAAGCTGGGGGAAATCAAAAGATGCCGATAATATTACTTTAGAGAACATCAAAAAACAACCAGTAGGGCCACCACGTGGACATGGATCTCGCTTTATCTCTGGCCGGGCCCTACTACCACTCCAGCGCTCAAAATATTAGAGATGTTGGGTTGCCAGAATGCCGATGGTCAAAACCCAAGTCATAACAAATTTTCCTCTTGAACTTAATCCTAGAACGTTGGCGTCAGAGGAAGCAGATGCCGAAGTATTCGGTGACGGAGTGGCTAAGTTAGGCTGAGCAATGCTCTGCGTATTCGCATGGGTGGTAGTGCTACTTGTGTTCTTTTCAATCGTCCCGTTGATGGAAAATTGGGCGCTTTGAGCCAAAATTGTTCCTGCCTAGAAAAGTGAAAAAGCAGAGTTAGAATCGCGGCCTGATTTTTTTCCCCCATTGTATTGACTACGTCTTACCGAACTCATGATGTTGACTTGGTAGCCTCGACCCGGTTTGACTCCTGGCAGAGAATCTATCGTAAATTTGTTATCCGCTGTGTTGATCCCATCTTTGACAGTCTGAGTGTACCCAGTAGGGTAAGTCCTGTGATGCATATAACGTTGCTCCTCATCAGATACTAGCTTGACTGGTAATGTGGTGTGAGAGTAAGATACTGACGAAGGATTGTTGTTGACTATTCTGACTTCCACGCTTTCAGGATCGGTGGATACACTCTGCCACTTCACCTGATTAGGAGAGTGAAGGCTACATTGAAGATGAATTGCTTAGTGATGTGCTATATGAAATATTCTGATATGCAACCATGCTGAGGACGAGGTAGAACGTACTGCCAGACGGTATCACTACTAGGCTCTGTTACGGTTAACGAGTTGCCATATCCCGCAAACAAGGATACGAATCCGATTACGAAGAAGAGCCCAACGCGAGTTTTGTTCATCTTTGTTAAATGTAAGTTGGAGTATAATCTTTGAAGGCCAAAAAAACACGTAAGTCTCTCTTCACTGGACGGGGGTGATTATCTACTCCGTAAGGCAACGTCCCAAAGACTCAATGATTTATACTTGACTTGGGTGGCCTTCTTCTGTTGCAATCGGAGGATGTCAAAGCAGCGAGTATTCCGTCCAACATGTGGTATGAAATCAGCGGATAAGTTTAAATTTCTTTTTTGATCTTCAACGGAGAGAAGCAGCATTTCTTCATGCCGTTCTTGGAATCCCTCACACGTTTCCGCAAGCTGCATAGCAGATCATGAGTGTCTTAACCATCGCTACCGCACTGGCAACTTGAAGCTGCCGGACCATTCTTAAGTGAATTTACAGCCTAAGAATGGTGGTCTTTCCAAGTTTTTCGCGCGGCAGTTTACCAGCTCCACGACGTCTATGCCAAACGGATGCCATGTGATGGGAATTGGTGTGCATGCCCCAACGGCCTAGATCTTTCGTAACGCCATATTTCAGATTGATATCTTACCGATAAACTTTCGGGATGTAACCGCTGAACTTGACTCCCGAGTCCCGATATATTCACAATTCCTGCCGATTATCAACACGTTTCTATTCTTTTCCATGTCCGCCCCATCGATATTTTCTTGATGATTCCACGTTTGGCTAAGTAACAGCGTACATCCTCATTCAAAGTGTTCATGGTCACCCCAGCTGCTCACCACCCGAGTGAACGGAAGTCAATCCAATCCAACTTAATATGCATCACTAGCGCACCGGCGGATACAACGCCCGGCCGTGATTACGGTACATACACATAACCCAATATTCATAGATGCTGCCCTATGCTGCCAAGATACACCAATAGCGTGATTGAAACTCAGAGGGCGACGAGGTGTAATGTCAGCCTGAGAGGAGGCCGCCTTGCTCTAAACGCAGTGCTTACTTGGTCTTGAAAGAGCTCTAGCTCTATCCCCGCTTGAGAAAGGTTGAGATTTTACGATCTATCTGTTCAGCGGCTATGGCTTTGACAAAAAATGTGAATCTTTACTGATGACATTTTTGAACTCAGCTGGTCAGCTGGTTAGCAATCGTAGCAACCATGTTTTTTAGAGAATCGCTACAAGCATAGCCTTACTAAATATTTTGATAACGGATATCTGATCAAACCACAGCAGATTCAAGCAACAGGATGTCGAATTGACAGGGAGATGAGTGAAACTCAAATAGGGGGGTTCACGATAGACGTTCACCGGAAACTTTTTAAGTGACCGCCGGAAAATTTTGAGGCAGCTGCGCAGATACTGTGCATGTAAAATTTCAGAGCTCCTGCTTGTTAGCTCAGGGAGTTAAGATGATGGTGTCAACCCATCACATGCTGGGGCCTTCTCCAGAACTAAGGAACCCCCTTCTGATTGATTCAAGCAGCGAAGTATTGACGGGGTTGATCAGTGATGAAAAAATCAAAACCAAATTTAAGACCAGAAACATCGCGAGCAAGAAAAAATTTCAGGGGGGACCGGAGGCAAAAAACACTATCGTGACCTCCCCTAACAAGAGAAAAAAAGAAAATTAGATAAGAAGAGAAACACAAAATTATTCGTAACAGGTGAGACTATATATATACATCTGATGAGCTACAGAATAGGTTTTGAGCATCTTGAACTACTCTGCATCTTGAGATATGATGCAAAGGGATGAAAATGGATGCCAGTCTGAAAGCTGATCAACAGAAACATGTGACATTATTTTCAAAGAGTGGTTAAATTAAGAGCTGAGGCTTCACATGATGCAAAAAAAAGGGAAATGATAATCTATAGTTTGATGTATCCTGAATGTTTATGGGCCACCTGTTAACCAAAATCAAGTAGCTTGAATTCCGGTATCAATGCCGGATATCATGGAAGTATGCATGATAGCTAGATGGATATGTTGAATACCACGGCAGAAGTATCACTTCTGAGGATAAAGAATAGTCTTGAAATTTCTGAGCTAATATCGGTATGTCGACCTCTTGATTAGATTTATCGGTGCTTTATCTTCTTCTTCCAGCGACCCATACTTGAGCAGGATTGCGGATGTGACGTTCATTGAACTTCTTAACGCACCCTCAATCCAACCTCCCTCGAAGGTTATAGAATCACCATTGAGCAGAACGCCAGAGTGCTCTTCGTTTTCCAATACATTTGTGAAATCGTAAAACGCGTCAGCAATCACCCGTGCTTGACCGGGTCTGGCCAGGGTGAACGCTCCAAGATTGGTTGGATCAAGTTGCCAGTGAACTACACGAATGTCTTTTTCTTCAATGGGATCCAAATGTTCTGCATAGTCTGCGAACTCCGAGTCACGCATGATGTCATGGATCTGATTTCGCAAAATCTGGTATAATTTTTTGTTGCTTCTGATGGTCATAATCTGATCCGAAAGCTCACCCCAGGCATACGTGAGCAACACGATCCCATATTGAGGATGACCATAATCCAAGGTGTAAAGCTGTGGCGCTTTTGTGTCTGACAGTATAACTCTTGGATAGTTTTGTTTGTTTTTCTCATTCCAAAATTTCTTCACTCTGGCAAAAACCTTGGTTGAAGAAATCAGACTGATACTTTTTATTGCAGTGCTAGCAGCTTTCGAAAGGAGTTTATTGGAATAACTAGTAAGGTATCTCATGTTCACGTTGGCAGCGCGGGTGGTTGTACCAATGATGACCACATCGTATGTATTGATCTCCTTGGTAACGTTTTGACGAGTTTCCTCGACGATTATTGAGGGATGGCCATTGACCCTGTGAGAAGAAATGACCTCCCCATTTGTTTCCAGTTTGATATTGGCTCCTAAGCTTGAAGCTTTCAAACAAATGTCCTTCACTAAATCTTGAATTGCTGCGGGAAGAATGAGGCCATTTTTCATCTTTGACAATGTTGCTTGATTGGTTTCCAATCCATTGATAACCAAGCGGCAGAGATAATTGAAATCCCTATCAAAAACAGGTCCATAACCACCACAACCTATCCCTAAACTTCCAAACATTTCGAAATCATCCTCCTGCCAGAATTGATGCCCTGGGATGTCCCACTCGTGTTCTTCCCCAAAAATCCTGTGGAGTGCCCTCGAGAAGCTGTCATTCTTGAAATAATCTAAATATTGTTGCCACAAAGGAACTGCTTTGAGGCGTACTTCTTTCTCATTGGATTGAAGTAAAGTTTTCAAGTCATTTAGAGAGGTAAAAATTCCGATTCCATTTGTTTTCAATCCCTCCTTCACAAAAGCATTCCAACCCACATATACCTTCTCGAAACCCTCCGGAGCTTCTCTGAGGTTCTTCCAGTAGCCCATTTGGCCTCTATAGGATATAAATGTTGGAACCGAGCCGGGATCAGGGAAATGTGCCGTGAAGGTATAGCCAAATTCCTTCGCATAATAAAGTAAAAGCCCACTCGACGTTGGGAATCGCATAGCACCCATTTCAGCAATATTGAAGTCATCTCCGAATGTTTCAGATCTTGCTCTTCCACCAACTTCTGATCTTACCTCCAAGAGTGTGACGTCTGCACCGGCTTTCACCAGTTCCAGTGCGGCTACCGCGTTGGATATTCCCGCACCAATCAGACAGATTTTAAGATTGCTTGGCAGCGTGCCAAGTGATTGCCCGATTCCCCGGTTCCACTGGGGATATAAAATGCTAGGGGTATCAATAAAAGCTTGAGGGGTAGTCTCAAGATCAATGTTTTGATGGAATTCAGGGATGATTGGTCGTTGAGTACACTTGACGGAGTTCATCGCGTGCAATCTTTCGAACACCAAATGTGCCAGCACTTTTAGATCTGAGATGAGTATTTACCAATACTATGACTTCGAATCACTGAAGGGTTGCACCTGTGATCGATAAGACTTTATAGGAAGTGAGAAGTTGAAGTATCTTTACTGAAGTAAGCTTTGTTTTTGGGTTGACAGCCAACAATCACAAGTACTGCTTCACATGAAGCGTGGCTCTCTTCCAATGTATGAAGTGCAGTCTTATGGAGAAGTTGAAGATGGAGTTGATGATTCGCCGGGTTGGTCAAAATACATCTAAGAATAGGAAGCGGCGACGTGGCATCGAAACCTTCCGAAGGGTTGCTTAAATATTGCGAACCCTAACCCAGATTCTCTTCATTGGATTTACCTTGTAGCTACTCTTAGAGAAATAACGCCTTCACTTGTTGCCTTTCATCTGATTAGATGCTAGTGGTTACTGAAGCTCTGACATGATGTGTCGGCTGGAAACCCTGGTACATGCCGTTTTTTGCTGTTGACGTTTTAATTTGGGAGACCATGCGCTTTTCAAATTTACTTGTTTTACAGTGCGCTGCACATGTTATCAGCTACACCTGGAGAGGCTGTCCAAAATTTTGCTGTGAAAGCAGGTTCAAAGAGAGCGGCAGCGCCTATGTAAGTGGTTTTTTAACTGAATGTATGGAGTCCTACACCTGCGCGGGAGCAATTGTTACAGGCTTCCTACATACCACACATGAGTCCACGTCAACTTCTGGCGAAGTTCATTAAAGTGAAACAAGAAGCATGACAGGTTTTATTGCAGCAGGCAATTCAAGGGTCGGTTCCCTTCGGCTTCTTCCGACCGTGGGGCTCATAGCATGCGTGGACATGTTCGCATGTTGATCTGGAAGATAGGCAATTATGCTGACTGTACTGAAGCAAAAAAAAGGCCTGGCCAGTGGGCCAAGTGGATATATAGGTTTCTTGTAATTGAACTATTAATATTTGCCAAGATTATAAGCCTGAACTGAGCAGGCCAAATAATAAAGACTAATGGAGTAACTGTAAGATGGTATCCATTTGACCGAGGTGTGTGTCGGCTCATCCGACGCAGGATATGTACTTTAATAGAGGAGTCGTCCATTCCTATTGGCTTGATGCGACAAGAGTTATAATTGAGAGGCGGGAAGATTCCTGAAGATTCACCCTGTTGATAATAGAGAGCATAGCCTCGCTCAGCAACTCACAAACTCAGTTAGGTGACTTGAGGCCCAAACATGAGCCCCCACCCCCCAATGTCCAAACCAGGTACATGGTGTGCAAGGCCTTCTGACAGCAACGAGGTGCGGTGAATTAGTTATTTTGATGTTGATTATTATTGATTGAAAACTCTAAAATTCCTGGCCCCAAGTTCAACTATGAAGAGATGGACCTTTATGTGAAACAAATCTATGAGAAAGATCCCATGAGCAAGCATGTCAACCCAGACCTGTGAACCCTCCTTTTACGCAGTGTGAAAGAGGTATTGCGGCTGCACGCCGAGGCAGCTCTACACCGCGGGTGCAGTATGCAAAAAAACGGACAGCCCTGAGATGACCATGACCCACAGCCGTCCCCAAAGAGGCCTTGCCGTACCTGAAACGGCCTTTCATTTTGGGATCAGCGCAGTGCCAATCCTCGGGCGCTCCGTTGCTTAGAGCATCCCTCCGCCACACCTACCACGTGAACACATCCGTTGTTCACCCTCATGTTGCCCTGCGCGTGTGAAGAGGCTGGCCCCAAGACGACCTACCTCACGCACCCGCAGTGTATCCATTTGCTGCGCCCTTTCCATCCCGCGTTACCCGAGATACCAAAAAGGCATCCCTTTCCACCGGGATGCCCATGTGACATTCAGTCGCCACACCACGCAAGCGTACTTTACAACGCTTGGCACACCAACTCGCCATTCATTTGGTTGTTTGAAAAGCCTGCAATTGACAAGGCACACAGGTGATATTCCTCATTGCCACCAAACATAACAATAGAAAAAAGAAAAGAGCACCAAAAAATAGAGAGCATCTTCCAAAAAGTCGAGACAAGCATGACGGAACATGCGATGTCACGTTAGGCTGGGATCTATCACATCAACTGGCATTGGCGGGCCGCTCCTGGTCCCGGCCAAATGCCATTGAGCAAGGCCTTTGTGCAGACCTTGTATCTGTGTTGGACCATCCACCCGCCTCACTGGCAAATCTGTAAAGCCCCGGTGCGCCGAGATGGAAGATAAAGCTGCCGAGTTGATTATGTAGTTGCGGTCATCCGTGTGCCTCAGCTCCCCATCCATTGTACCAGTAGTCTGCCGCTCAACTCTTTGCCTCCTTGTTAATGTGACCGCACAATTACCCTTGTGGCAATCATGCTGCACATTCACACACGCACAAAAATGCTGCACAGGTAAGGCAATGTTATTTAGTCCTCCACACCACTGTAATCACAAAGTTACAGACACTTACGCGGACCCCAATGAACTTGCCTTCCCCCCCTTTATTCAATTCCCGCATTTGATAAAAATCGCTGATTCCCACCATCTCAAAAGGAGTCAGGCAGAGGAATATCATTGACCTTGCCTGTTGACGGGCCTCCCATATGCTATCAACTCGCCCGATTTCCGTCCTTCCAGTTCCACTGACGCTCTGGAACTATGTTGTTGATTCACATCCAAATGACATCACCAAAAAAGTTGGTTCAGCACAAAAATTATTGCTCCCCTGCATGTGCCTTATATACGACTCACAAGAATCCAAGATTTTACTCGCACCACATCTTTATGAGTTAGGCCAATCTCGGCAACTTGACTCCATGTAAAACAAGGGAGAAGATTTTTCAATCCTGCTGGGACTGTCAACTTTGAGCTTGCTGGGACCCGGCGATCTCGGATGACCGCATTAACCTCGGATGAATTTGCAAGCGACTTCGTATTGTACCCCATGGACTTTTGCATAGACGGACTGTTTGAAAACAAAGCCGGAACAGATGGCGCTGCAGTTCAATAAACCTTGTGCTTTGGGTCCCAGAAATACCCTCCTGAGAACAAATGGCGAAGGTTCCGATAGTTTGCGAATGTAACGCCAATATCTTCACCAGGACTCTGGCGGTTCGAATGGATAGAGCTGTTCCTCAACACCCCATTGTAACCCTCAAACTTCTCGGGCGCAAATGAGCTGGCCGTTCCAAAACGGCGGCAAAACTCGGGTAGATGCAAAAGTCCATGGAACTTTGGTTTATTTACCCACTGAGCCGTTCTCTTGATAAGATAGAACATGAAACTACGGATATGTACCTCCAGCTCGGCTGCATAGGTCTCCATATCATCAATGTGAGTTTGAAAGACTAATGGAGCAAGCTGACACAGCGCCAACCACACGTCCCGTTCGTCATTGGTCATATATTCAAAAAACACAAAAGGTGCCGCCTGCAGCACAATCTTGAAATCCTTCCCAATGAAATTGGCGTAATGTTTTGCCAGGTATTGCGGCTGTATTGAGGGGATATTCAGCGCGCCAACGTCAAACGATCGATACTTTGCCATTACGTCTTGTAGCTGAGCGGCGGAAAGTCCCTTCATGAAAGCACGGACGAGGTACTTCACAACACCCAAAAGAAACACATGTAGAATTTCTATTGGGGTGTCCTGACAGCCATCAAAGCCTGTATCACCTCATATCAGTTTTCCTCACAGCATCACACATGGGATAATGCTTGATGCGTACCGCTTAGTTGGAAAAAAGGATTGAACACTGCCGGAGTGTCTTCCAAGCCCAGATTGCTAATGCTAAATTCTTTCAAGAATTCAAGCTCGGCAGCAGTCGCAGAATCATCCTTGGCCAAGACGTCGTACTTACGATCCACAATGGTCTTATTTATGACATCTCTTACTCCTAGGTGGGTGTACATTTGTGCAACACTTGTTTTGGAACGGGGCTTCTGTGATGCCAACCAGATTTTGTAACAGTCCGCTTGAATTCCACTCAACGACCTGATTGGATGGGAGAGCTGGACAACAATGGTCAGTTGATAGAATTCCTCGCGCAATCATCAAGCAATTTACCTACCCATTCACCCGATGGGCCAAGCATGCAAAAAGAAAGGAGGTAATCCATGGTTGACTTTGCCTTGACGCTTGTTGCAGAAAGGTTGCATGACCGACACAGATGGAGACAGTTTGCCGGAACAGGTGTACTTGTAATCTCGGCATGCATGGGAGAGTCCCCTAGAAAGCACAAAACTGAGGATGTCACAAGGACTTCCTCTTTAATTGAGGCATCCCAGGCCAAAACCCCCTCATGTGCTAGGCGTCTGAATTTTCAATGTTCATGAGTTACATGGATTCAAAAGTGATAGAGTGTTTGATGTAACTTATTTCAAATCCAGAACAACTGGTCCAGCGAGTTCCATTGCCCCAGCTACGTTTGATGTAGTCACATAGTGACAGTGGAAATTCTGGTTGGTCATCCGTGGGGCAAGTCCTGAAAGTGTGAAGAAAAAGGAAACATGTTTGTTCTACCTCTTGGATTGATTTCCCGAGGTATCATCACAGTATAAGGTGATTGGCATGTGCCGAACCATTCTGCCTGCCGCGCGAGACCTCCAAGGATTTGGTAGTGGATGTACACCATGGGCGAGGAGGACCGTCACATTGACGCTGATGTTGACGGTTTAAATCCGTCCGGTAGTAGCCCTGCAGAAAGCGTCATCTTGACGCAACTCTGCATGACCGGATTTTGACGGTTTTGCAAAACCGTCAAAATCCGGTCATTCTGACGGTTTAAAACCGTTCGCGTCAGCGTTGATGTGACGCTTTCCTTTGCAGGAAGCGTTAAGGTGACGCTGACGCGAATGGTTTTAAACCGTCAGAAGCACAGCCAACGGACGCTTTGTGAGGCACACTCAAAGCGGATTTTGCTTTTTTTTTCTTGCTTTTTTCGCTTGCTTTTTTTCATAAATATTTGGTTCTGATTCCACTCGTTTTGGTTTTTGGTGATGTGATAGTATTTCTAGCGTCTATATAAATGAAATACATAAGACAATGTTGATAGGAATGGAAAATGAAATGAATGTTTGTAGCCTGCAGTGTTGATTTGGGAAACGAATTGTACATATGAGTGCCATGATTCCAAATCCGAGTTAGTACATGTGTTAAGAACGATTCAACTGGATATGTTGTTGAAAAAAAACAAGCAGGGGAGAAAGGAGTGAGATGAGCATGATATGCGTAGGAAGCAGTCAGAGCATTCAGGGGCAGCCAGTCAATGTCGAGGCTGCGTTGGCTTGAGATCAAAGGATCTCGTCAAGTCTCTCGTGCACTGCCTCTGGAGTGGGCATGCAGATGGTGTGCTTGTCAATATCGTCAAACATTTTTTGGTGGCCAAACAACTCTCCATCCTTGTCCATGAGAGCCTTCCCCCACCTGGAAGCGTGAAAAGAAAGATGAAGCAATGATTAGTTGAACAAGATACAAGGAAACAAAAAGAAATAAAACTTACGCGGATCAATGGTCAGCACCCCAAGACTTTAATTCTTGAATCTTTTCATCTATAAGGATCCATTGCTGGATGAGTGGACAGGGTGACTTGGGTGGTTTCGGCGATGGTGTGGTGGGCGAAGAAGAAGAAGAGGAAGAGTTGAGTTTCTGGTGGTAAGATGCAGCCAGGAAAGCAGCGAGAAAGATCAAGTTGGGGAGTCCGTTTGAGAGCAGCAGCGGTGCCAGCGAGCAGACCAAGTACCACAGGAAGAGCGGGATCCAGGAGGGCCATGGGCCTAGTGGATGCACCCAGTTGAGGGAGAGGGACAGCTGGGCAGTGATGTGAATGGGCCGGCTGCAGACCACGTGCAGGGAAATGAGCGGCGGGGGGAGAGACAAGACGAGCTGGATGAGCAACTGCTCCGTCTCCGCCACGGACTGTTCGTTCTCCATGTCGACTGTGTTCGTGCGGGTGGTTGCTTCCACTTGATTGTGTTCCAGCGTGTTGAGGAAATGGGTTGCCCGCTCAGTTGGAATTGACACCAGTCACCTTGTCAGTTTCAGTCTGACCGGAAGGCACACAGGGGCACCAGCGAACCATTTGGCTGGTCGCTGGTGCCTCCCAGGTCAAGGTGTCCTTTTGACACGTTTGGTTCCAGGACCAGAGGCATCAAAAGGACGCAACTTGAGAGCTGTGCGTCAATCTGACGCTTCTGGTCTTGCAACCAGAAGCGTCAGACTGACGCATAGACCAAATTGCATCAATCGGACGCTGACCCAAAGTGTCCGATTGATGCAATTTGGTCTATGCGTCAGTCTGACGCTTCTGCTCTTGCAATCAGAAGCGTCCGATTGACGGCAAAATACACCAATCCCTCATCCTTCAATCCCGCTTCAATCCCTGGTAGGGTCAGCCCCCGCACAGCCGAACCCGCGCAAGCAAGTCCCCCGCCACACCGCTAACACTTCAATTCTAGTTCTCTGAACAGCGAGCGCGGCGCAGTCCCATGCCACTTTAGCCGTCACTGGGGCATGGGACTGTAGTATTCACTTTGCCAAACTCTTCACTGATGGTAATACTTCAATAATCAACACACCCGACCAACCCCTGCACAAAATCCCTACTAGTCCCTCCTAGCACAGGTTCAACGGTGCATCCAACCAAGTGAGGATTGATCAACTGAGGGTTTGGACCGTCTAAAAGTTTATAGTTTTGTCAAGCTCTTCATTGAATGTTTATGCATCGGATTCCCTTCCACACCAATAGACTATGTGTAACAAAACCCTTCACTCCATGTGCAATGACATTACATCAAAAAAAAAATGAAAATAAAAAAATCCAAGCTGTATCATCATCTTCAGGCAGAACATGATCCACCCCACTTGGGGTCACATCCTCATCTTCTTTTGTGGACTCGCCATCGGAGTCTTGGTTCTCGAGAACAGTCTGTTCCAATAGTAGGTCAACATGAACCCCTGTGGGTTCGTTGACTAATGAATTCTGTCTAAGCAATTCCACCAAAGCAAACCATTCGGGTGGAAGTGTACTACGCGGTATTGCACCCAATGCAAGCACATCCTCAACGGCTGGCTGCCAAGTTAACAACAAACTCTCGTGCTCTTTCTGTGCCGATTCCAACTCATCGCTTAGAATTTTTCTTGTTGCATAAGAGACTTGTCCAAGCGATTCTTGCAATTGATTTTGAAGATTGACATCGCATGTATCTAAATAAGATTGGATTTATGAATGAAGTCAATGTTAATGTAATGAAGCACAAGAAATCTACAAGTCTGCGCACCAAGCACACATTGATCGATACAATGTTGGAGCCGATTTCGAAGATGGATACCCCATGAAACACATCTTCTTAGCTCGTTGGTTAGTTGAACCAATTCCTCCTTTGCGCAATCCATTTGTAGTAAAGCATGGATTCCTGTTCGCACAGTTGGATCCACGGCCCAGGGGTCTTTAGAAAAGGACAAGTAGGCATTGTTCCAGAACGGATCGTCCAGTTGAAGCTTGGTAAATTCATCATAAGTGATTGCTCTGTTCTCGGGGAGACCCAGCTGATCAGGCGCGTATTTTGTCAAGTAATCTTTCCAACAATTGCAAAATGTGTTGAGCACCTTAACAACAGTTTTCCTGCGACGACAAAGTGCTTCAAAGATTTTTTCTTTCAGGACAGTCCCCAGTCTCTCTCCACGGGACTTTGAATCGCGTAGTGGTTGTGTTTCACCTTGGATCTTCACTGCACATTTATGAAGAGCACATTTTGCACTCCATAGCATGCCCAGTGCCTTTTCTTTCTCGGCTAAAGGAGGAACAATGATGTTAAAAAAAATCAGATTCAAAAAAAAAAAAAACGAACGGTTGCGCTGGCCATCTTTGCTATCCGCAAAGAAAGAGCCAAGTTTTTCTGCCTCTTCGTCTTGCAGCTTTTGGAGGTGCTGTATTTCCTGAAGCTTCGAGTTGGTATACATTGGATCGGAGTGAGCGGATGAACTAGATAATGTTGCAACAAATGTTTCGCTGGGAAAAATACATAAACTAATCAATAATTACACTACAAACATTTGTAATTTCACCTAAAGAAAAAACTACTGTTTGGGTTAAGCAAAATGTTATCTTTTTTCAACAAAATGGCTCAGTAATAAAAATTGAGCAAAACTGAGCATGCTCAGCAAAATACCCCAAAGTTGCCATAATGAATAAAAATCATTTCTGCTCAGTTTCTAGAAAAAAAAAAAATTGCTGAGCATGCTCAGTAAAGCTTATTTTTCACTTCTGACCATTTTCTGTAAAATTGGGTATATGTTTTGCCCATCCCAATTTTACATTTTCTTTCTGGGCAGAGTTGCAAATGTTTGTAGTGTACACCATTTGACTCAGGGGAGTACGGTGGGCCAGGATCGTGCTTAACTCCAGCCTCTTGTAGATAAGAGCTGAACTCATTGGAAAGATACTCACCACCGTTATTGGTCCAAAGCAAGATAATTGTGTGGGCACCTGATTTCTCAAAGAAGGCATGAGATAGTTTGAATGACTTGAAGGTATCTGAATTTGATTTCATGGGATAGATAGTTACAGCCTTAGAACAGTCATCTACACCGGAGGCAAAATATGAAAAGCCTTTGCGAGATTTTTGCTCAAACAAGCACACATTGGAATGAATAACCAGCCCTGGCAGCTTGGATCTGTAGGGGGATCAAGTTTTGAAATTTTGCTGGCTCATTTTTGATTTTACACATATCGTACACCTTTGAACGTCCAACTCTTTCATGATAGACGGTCAAATATGGTTCTGTCGGAGCATCGTTTTAAGAGGCTTGACTCCTATGTGCAAAAGTAGATTATGATAACCAAGAAGCATGGGGTCAAAATTGGGAATCGTGGCGGACAGAGCAGAAGAAAAGGAATCAGGAATTGCAGACGCGGATGAAAAATGAAACCTTACGTCTGCAACCGAGGGAAGATAGAAAAGGTTCCCTCAACGGTATCCCGCCCCAACCTCAATCCCAGTGACAGAAAGATCACTAGAGCTGAAGATACGGCAGGAAGTCGCTCCAAACAAGACCAACAAGCCTTTGTTGCATAAAGCAGCGACTGAGAGAAGAGGCTCGTGAAGCTCCGGGACTACCAACGTTTTGACCAAAGTGTTGACGCTTAAAGGTATTAACGCTTGACCAACATGAGTAGCATTGACAGTTGAGCTATCAGCCAAACAAATCAGAGTGATGTCAACAGAGACGTTCTTGACAGAAAGAATAAACGGGGTCATCAAGACCAAACAACCCAAATCTAATTTGAGGTCGGTGTTGTTGGTGGAGATGCGAGAAAGTAAGGACACAGCAGTGGCTGCTCCCGAGACTTCGAACTTTGAAGAGTCGTCGCTGTGATCAGAGAAATTGCCAACGGCAACAACCAAGGTCAATCCCGCAACGGTTGCTTGATTCGCTTTCGCCGGGCCGGCTTCTTTCCCAACTTCCCAGATTGATTAGGTTTGTTTGACTTGGAAGTCTCCGGATTTTGTTTTGCCAGAAACTCTTGATGGCAAGCCTCCTTGTGACCCTTCAAAACTTTCTCTGCGTTGTTGCAGGTAAGTAAATCATGTCCCGCACACTTGCAGAACTTGCAGAATAGTTTTCCTGACTGGTTAGTTGAAGCTTCAGCCTTGGCAACAGATATGGGATTTTCTTCACCGCCCCTAGATTTTCGCCGAAGCGATTCCGCCTTGAGAGCAGATATTATTAGAACAGAGGAAACTTGTTCTTCGCTCATCATAGCCAACACACAGTTGAGCCAGCTGTTGGGAAGAGATGTGAGAAGAGCGGTGGAATAAATATTGTCCGCAGTCAATGGATTTGCGGCAGTCACCAACAACTTTAATTTTTCCGCAGAGTAATTCATGTCGTCAACGTCTGTTAAGAAACACCGTCATGAAATTGACTTGACGGCCCGTCCATTTTCGAGAAGCAAGGAGACTCATGATTAGTCGGAGGGTTTGGAGGCAAATTGTTGGCTCAAATACTTTGGAGTAGTCAATGCCGTGTACTTGGGAATAGCCCATGGCAACCAAGCAGGCCTTCAGCTTCTGGACAGAGTTACCGGTGTGGTGTTCCAAATATGACACAAATTTTTAATTTTTATTTTATTATCATTTTCTCTTATATTTCTCTGATTTCTTTTCTATCTCTTTTCCCTTTCTCATTTTTTCTCTTATATCCACTCAGAAATCCTCAGATATTATTGAAGAATCAGAAGCTACGGCAAAATTCACTCTAGAACACAACTCACGGATTTATCACCACTCAACCGGATCAGGAAGTATCAGCAAATCAACATACTCCGTCACCTAAACCTTAATCCCTACTACAGTCATCAAAATACAAAAACCTCAAAATCCCATAGATTCTTCTAGAAACACATTCTTCAGGCAAATTGATCCTAGGAAACAGCTCATGGAATCTTTGTTACATGCCTTGATCAATAGTTATGGCTGATATTAGTTCCTAGACCCGAGTTTATTCCAGTTTCCCACAGTTACACGGCACTTTCACGGGGTAGTCACACAAAAACCACAACCACAACTCAACCACTAGGCACTGGTAACCCTTTTTTCTAGGATATTCCACCCAACTTAGGCCCATAGTAGCATGGAAAGTTCCATCAGATTCAGAACCACAAGTCACGCACATTTCACTTGTTCCATTGTTCCATTTGTTTCCATCAACCACATGTCAGCTGTGATTAGTCATCATTTGTTGTTCCACTGTGTTCCATGACCAATTGTTCCAACCACAAGCTGACCACCCCCCCTTTGTCAGGATTTCGATATAAAAGAGGCTCTCCTCCAGGTGTCTTTCCCCCCCCCTTTCCTCACCAGATTCTACCATCAGAATATATCCTCACTTCACTCCTCATCCACAGATATTGTTCACTATCCCCCATAGTATAACAACACTGGTCACTCCTCATAATAAGACACCCAATATTGAGGTTTTAAGGAATCAACATCAACAACAACAACAACATCATTTACCCATAACAACTCATCTTGACCCAACTTGGTTGAAGCATTAGCTCCCATACATGCCATTTTGCTCATCATCATCATCATCCATCCTTGGTAGTAGCGTCAGCTCCCAAACCGCATTAGCATACACTACAAACATTTGTAATTTTACCCAAAGAAAAAACAACTGTTTGGGTTAGGCAAAATGTTAAATTTTTTCAACAAAATGGCTCAGTAATAAAAATTGAGCAAAACTGAGCATGCTCAGCAAAATCCCCTAAAGTTGCCAGAATGAATAAAAATGATTTCTGCTCAGTTTGTAAAAAAAAAAAAAATTGCTGAGCATGCTCAGTATAGCTTATTTTTCACTTCTGACCATTTTTTGTAAAATTGGGTATATGTTTTGCCCATCCCAAGTTCACATTTTCCTTCTGGGTAGAATTGCAAATGTTTTTAGTGTTATCCAAGAATTGAAATATTATAAAATTTCTTACGCCAAAGTCTTAAGAGCTTCATCTCTTTCATGAAATTGTGCCTGTTGCTCCTGCTTTTCACGGTTGGCTGTTTTGATATTAATCTCAAAGTGACGTTGCTGCTGCCATTGAGCTCGGAGAAAGTCTTCCGTGTATTTTTTGCCTGACTGATGAGGGTTTTGAGCCTGAAGTATTTGGTAAACAGCTCTTTTGGATTCCACTTTAGTTGCAACTGCGTGAATCATCTTCCTCTTCAATGTCAGAACTAAAACAAAGCAGGAATAAATTTAAGGGAAATAGCAGATGATCTCAACGTATTTGCCATAGACAAACCTAAGTTTTCTATTCCCAGACCATTGTGGAATAGACTTCGGTGATTGATAGCAATTATGCAATGATTTCGTGTCGCGTAACAAAGGGGACTGACAAGGGATGAAAGATAAGACCACAGGCGCTCGAGGCCCTCGCCATCTGTTAAACCCCATCCAACGTTGTACCAAGGATTGAACTGGAGCTGGCAAGGCCAATCATGCACGTAAGAGTGGAAAACCGCAGTAGCAAAATTCATCCTTGGCAATAGATGTTGCAAGAGGCTGCGTGCATTGAAGAACTTTTGCAGGGTACATCCGATATCGTAAAGAACACCCACTTTGATGTCTGGATTAATTTCTGAAAAGATTCTCTTAATAATTGTCATGGGTAGAGACCGCTGTTCCCCTGTTTTGTGAATGTTTGAAAAGTAAATGACCGAGTCGTGGCAACAGCAGCAGCCAAAAATACCAGTGTCATCGCAGCCTTTCCAAGAGCTGGCGTTTCGGCGATCATCTGCTGCTTTGTGCTGTTCTGTACATCGATCTTTCTTTTTTACAAATAAATAGTTGTATACATTAGTTTTTGAAGCCTGTGGAAGTGAAACAAAATTCTCAAAAGATGTGGGGATACTTGCCGCTTTCTTGGATACACGTTTGGCAGTCTCTCCAGCACGTATCTCCTCAACCAATGTTTCCACCTCCTCAGGTCGAACAAAGAGAGGCTGATCTTCTACACCGATATAGTTTTTTGAAGCTTGCTCGTGGTGACGATGCTGGAAATTGCCATCAAGGCATATAAATACC
Source organism: Puccinia coronata f. sp. avenae (assembly GCA_002873125.1). Lineage (NCBI taxonomy): Eukaryota > Fungi > Basidiomycota > Pucciniomycetes > Pucciniales > Pucciniaceae > Puccinia > Puccinia coronata. The sequence goes on along the minus strand of PGCI01000166.1, from coordinate 66,834 downwards.
TGTTTGTTATCAATCGGCTGTATTGATTTGTCTGCATCACCTGGATCTGAGACGCCAAAGCAGGCTGGACAGGATCTCTGAGCCAATACTTCTTGAGGATTGTTTGAAGTGACCAATAGCACTATATCACGTCGCATACTCCTCAAACTGCGATAAACATCAATGGCAGCCACAAGATTTCGCCGGATATCTCGGGGCTAGAAGATACTAGATTAGGACATCTACATGAGAGAAGCGACAGGCATGAGGGCTATTCTGGACTTGCCTTTGTTGAATTCTTAGCGCAAAGCCTCTTTGACATGGATTTGTTCCATTGCTGAAGGACCTTGGCAAATGGTGCAGTGTGTGCATTGCGTAAGTTCCAAAGCAAGTCGTAGAAGTTGAGCAATCAAACAGAGAAGGCTGTTTGAGGGAAGATGGGAGTGCTTGACAAGTATCCATTTGCGAGCAAAAGTGCAGGGTCCGGAGTGCAAGAGCAGAATTTAAAATTGCCTTGTTTTTGGCCTAGAAAGACGTGATTTTTGGTCAAAAGATATGAGCAACAATTCTTCAACCAAGAATAATATTGACGAAACAACAAACCCATCAGATCAATCAAGTCCACCTCTCTAACCGTCTGCGTGCCCGGTGGACAGTTGCACAGTAGCCCCGAGTGATCGTCCAAAGCCGGCGGAAGGGTCCAATTGGCAGTAAGATTCTTCAAGTGGAGATATATAGGAAACAAGATCTCGAGTACGTCCTTCCAATTTTGATACTTCTGTTCTTGAATGAGTCTTTGGTGGATTGATCGGATGTGTGCAAGGGATGCAGCGTCCTCCTTGTTCATGGATTCTGGTATATCTTCCCAAAGAGCTGTATCACTGTACCCGAGGTCATTGTGGGTATCTGGGTGCAAATCAGGATTTCCAAGAGTTTCGGATTCCTGGTTCGTAGTATTGTGGGCAAGGTTTGTCTGTGAGGTACGTCCAATTTCAGCCCTCGTTCTAAGCTGAAAGGCCAATCAAACTCTTCTTTGGGAGCGGGTTTTGGTAACAGGTAGCTGAGAGCCATAATGAAATCAATAAAGATCATTTCTGGACCGTTGGGGTGGCATTACTGGTAATGTTCAAGTTTGGAGGGCCGTAGGTTTGGTGACTGGGGGAATGAAGAGTGGTGTGGATCAGTGATATTAAGACAATTTTGAGTTGAAGATGAAGGAGTAGAAAGAGATATTCTGGGACTAGGCGCAAAAAAAATAATATGACACTGCGGAAATGTCCTTGAAAAATTCTCTGCAGTTCCTGAGGAAAAATGGATTTGTCCATGTCTTTTCTGTTACAGCTCCACATGACATAAAAAATTGAGGGAATGTGGAATGATTGTATTAGATAATTTCTTTGAAATTTATAGCAATATCACATTCAAGAATGAGGAGTTACAGGTCATTGGAGATTTTAGCCAGCTGAAGTAGGAAACATGAAATTGTCAATAACGTTTTTGTTACATGTCCACATGACAAGAAAATTTAAGGGGATTTAAAATTATGGTTTCAAAGAATTCCATTAAATTTGCAGCTACATTGAATGATAGAATGAGAAGTTAAGGTTTTTTGTAGATTTTAGCCAAAATAGCTCAAGTAGGGAAAATGGATTTATCAACGTCTTTGTTCAACCTCAACATGATAACACAATTTCAGGGAATTTATAAATAAAGGTTTTATGTAAATAAAAATGGGAAATTTTTATTGATCTTGAAAGAAAGAGAATTTATGCTGCATCATTCCCAAGCTCTGTGAGTTCTTTGTAGAATAGCAGAAAATATTGACTATGAACCCACATAACATGGGAGTGAGGAAAGATAAATGATTGTTTTCAAAGAGTGGATTCATGATCTATGAGCATAATAAAACAACAATCTATTCTTTTGATTGATCTTTCTCTGTTGCATCACTCCCAAGCTGGGTGTGGTCTTTGCAGATCTAGCAGAGAATATAAACTATGACACCACATAACATGGGAGTGAGGAAAGATAGATGAGTATTTGCAAAGACTGGATCAATGATCTTTGATGATAATAAAACAATAACCTATGATTTTGATTGACCTTTATGTGCTGCATCACTCCCAAGCTTGGTGTGGTCTTTTAGATATAGAAGAGAATACTGACCATGCCCTCACATACCCTGGGAGTGATGCAAAGTAGAAAGTTCAATCAAAAGTGTGGATCATTTTTACATTATCATTAAAAATCATTAATCCACTCTTTGAACAAACTTTTCTCTCTTTCATCACTACCATGTTAAGTTACAATCAATATTCTCTGCTCCAGTACAAAGACCACACAACTTGGGAGTAATGCTCCATCCCCAGAAATATAATTGGTCCCAGAAATATAATTTTTAATTCCATTTGGAATCAAATTTTATCATCATAAAGCATTAATTTTCTCTAATCTATCTATTTAACAAGAAAGGCATTTCACAAGAGTCTGTTCAGTTTATCCTACTTGGGCCACTTTTCCTACACATCACCAAAACTTCTCACTCTCTCACCCAACATTGCTAAAAATTTCATGGAATTATTGAATAAGATTATTATAAATTAACTCAACTTTTCATTTCATATGGAGGTTTCACAAAAAAGTGGTTAATAAATTCATTTTTCCTACTTCAGCCATTTTTTGCTTGAAATCTACAAACACCCATGACTTCTCATTCTCTCATACAGTAGTACTGAGACTCTAAAAGGATTCTTTGATAAAATGGTTTTAAATAACCTGAAATTTTCTTGTCTTATGGAGCTTGAACAAAAAAGTTATTGAAAAATTCCTGTTTACTACGTAAGCTGGCTAAAATTTCCAAACACCTGTAACTTCTCATTCTTTAATGCAATATTGCTATATAATCTTCAAGGGATTATCTAATAAAATCATTCTAAATTCCCTTATTATTTCATGTCATATGGAGCTGTAACAAAAAAGAGATGGACAAATTCATTTTTCCTACTTCAACTGGCTGAAATCTCCAAACACCCATAAATTTTTATTCTTTCATTGAATATTTCTAAAAATTTAAAGGCATTATTTGATTCAATTATGATAAATTATTCAAAGTTTCCATTTTATATGAAGCTTTAACAATAAGGTTATTGAGGAATCCATTTTTTCTACTTGATCAATTTTGGCTAAAATTTACAAGCACCCATAGCTTTTCATTCTTTCATGAATTATTTCCACAAATTCAAAGGCATTGTTCAATAAAATCATTTTAAGTTCAAATAACCATCCATTTCATAAAGAGCTGTAACAAAGACGTTATTAATGGCTCCATTTTTTCTACTTTACTAATTAGCTATTTTGGCTAAAATCTACAAACACCAATAACTTCCCAATGCCTCATTCAATTTTACTACAAATTTCAATGAATTATACAATTGCCATCATTTGAAATACCCTCACATTTTCTTTTCATATGGAGCTATAAAAAAAAGTTATTGACGAAACCATTTTCCCTACTTTGGCTGGCTCAAATCTCCAAACACCCATAACTTCTTATCCTCTAATTCAATATTGCTAAATTTAAGCAATTCTTTCTGATTTCCAACAATTTTTCATGTCATATGGACCTGGAATAGAAAAGGTAGTGCTAAATCTATTTCCACTTACCTTAGCCATTTTGGCTAACCAAAACCTGTCACTTCTGATTATTAAATGCAATATTTCTCAAGTTCACACTGGAAGAAAACTAAACTCGGATGGCTGCATCCAAGTATATATTGGATGCAGCCATCCAAGGCAAACTTGGTTTTGGCCAACCAAGGTAATCCCTCTTCCAATTTAAAATTGGTGAGGGACCACCGATTAAAACTTGCTTGAGGTGTCAACCAAGGGAAATCATCTTGGTTGACACCCAAGCAATGTTGCCTCGGGAATCATCTTGGTTGACACCCAAGCAATGTTGAAATCATCTTCTTGGTTGACACCCAAGCAATGTTGAAATCATCTTGGTTGACACCCAAGCAATGTTGCCTCGGGTGCCGGGCACCGAGGCATCATCCATCTGTTTGAAAATCACCGATTCAACTTTGAATCGGTGATTTTCCAAACAATGGAAATGTTAACTCGGTTGAGATCATCCAATGGAAATGTTCCATTGGTTGATGTCAACCGATGTAAATGTTCCATTGGTTGATTAATCAACAATTGGAGCATGACACTGTTCATTCACGTTAACCCGTGGGTTAACATGAATGAACAGCTTCCATCTTCCTCGCACACCTGCTCACCAAGGGCTCTCGGCAAGAAGGTGCACACGTGCTCGCCAAGAGCCCTGGCCGCAACCAGGCACACGCCTGCTTGCCAAGAGCTCCGGTGAGCAAGACACACCTGTCACCGGAAGCCCCGAGAAGCAGGCACACACCTGCCCACCGGGAGCCCCGGCAAGCAGGCGCACACCTGCTCACCCGGAGCCTCGGCGAGCAGGGATACGCCTTCTCGCCAAGAGCCCCGGAGAGCAGGTACACACACACCTGCTAGCCAAGGGCTCCTGGTGAACAGGTGCACGCCTGCTCGCCAAGGGCTCTTGGTGAACAGGCGCAAGCCCTTGGAGAGCAGGTGCACATGTGGCTTGGCAAGAAGGCTGACCCTTTTGATGCTGTACCAGGCCAGCGAGCAGGCTGACCTGCTCGCTCGGCTGGTACAGGTACCAGCCAGGTGAGCAGGCTGACCTGCTCGCTCGGCTGGTACAGGTACCAGCCGGGTGAGCAGGCCAACCTGCTTGCTCGGCTGGTACAGGTACCAGCCGGGTGAGCAGGCCGACCTTCTTGCTCGGCTGGTACAGGTACCAGCTCGGCGAGGAGGCTGACCTGCTTGCTGGGCTGGTACAGGTACCAGCTCGGCGAGCAGGTCAGCCTGCTTGCTGGGCTGGTACAGCTACCAGCTCAGCGATCAGCTCGCTGGGCTGGTACAGGTACCAGCTCGGCGAGTAGGTCAGCCTGCTTGCTGGGCTGTTATGTACCAGCCCAGCGTGCAGGTCATACCAGCCAAGAGAGCAGTTCAGCCTGCTCACCCGGCTGGTACCTGTACCAGCCGAGCAAGCAGGTCAGCCTGCTCACCCGGCTGGTACCTGTACCAGCCGAGCTAGCAGGTCAGCCTCCTCGCCAAGCTGGTACCTGTACCAGCCGAGCAAGAAGGTCGGCCTGCTCACCCGGCTGGTACCTGTACCAGCCGAGCAAGCAGGTTGGCCTGCTCACCCGGCTGGTACCTGTACCAGCCGAGCGAGCAGGTCAGCCTGCTCACCTGGCTGGTACCTGTACCAGCCGAGCGAGCAGGTCAGCCTGCTCGCTGGCCTGGTACAGCATCAAAAGGGTCAGCCTTCTTGCCAAGCCACATGTGCACCTGCTCTCCAAGGGCTTGCGCCTGTTCACCAAGAGCCCTTGGCGAGCAGGCGTGCCCCTGTTCACCAGGAGCCCTTGGCTAGCAGGTGTGTGTGTACCTGCTCTCCGGGGCTCTTGGCGAGAAGGCGTATCCCTGCTCGCCAAGGCTCCGGGTGAGCAGGTGTGCGCCTGCTTGCCGGGGCTCCCGGTGGGCAGGTGTGTGCCTGCTTCTCGGGGCTTCCGGTGACAGGTGTGTCTTGCTCACCGGAGCTCTTGGCAAGCAGGCGTGTGCCTGGTTGCGGCCAGGGCTCTTGGCAAGCACGTGTGCACCTTCTTGCCGAGAGCCCTTGGTGAGCAGGTGTGCGAGGAAGATGGAAGCTGTTCATTCATGTTAACCCACGGGTTAACGTGAATGAACAGTGTCATGCTCCAATTGTTGATTAATCAACCAATGGAACATTTACATCGGTTGACATCAACCAATGGAACATTTCCATTGGATGATCTCAACCGAGTTAACATTTCCATTGTTTGGAAAATCACCGATTCAAAGTTGAATTGGTGATTTTCAAACAGATGGATGATGCCTCGGTGCCCGGCACCCGAGGCAACATTGCTTGGGTGTCAACCAAGATGATTTCAACATTGCTTGGGTGTCAACCAAGAAGATGATTTCAACATTGCTTGGGTGTCAACCAAGATGATTCCCGAGGCAACATTGCTTGGGTGTCAACCAAGATGATTTCCCTTGGTTGACACCTCAAGCAAGTTTTAATTGGTGGTCCCTCACCAATTTTAAATTGGAAGAGGGATTACCTTGGTTGGCCAAAACCGAGTTTGCCTCGGATGGCTGCATCCAATATATACTTGGATGCGGCCATCCGAGTTTAGTTTTCTTCCAGTGCACTGCCAGAAAAGTTGGCTCGGATGGCTGCATCCAAGTTTTTATTGGATGCGGCCATCCGATTCAAACTCATGCGCGCGCCATCGAGTGAATCTCTGACCCATTCAAACTCATCCGCCCGGGCGTTTGGCCACCGAGTTTGAATCGGTCAGCGATTAACTCGGTGGCGCGCGCCCGAGTTTGAATCGGATGGCCGCATCCGATAAAAACTCAGATGCAGCCATCCGAGCCAGATTTTCTGGCAGTGTCAAGTCTTAAATGAAAACTGTTTTTTTTTTCTTTTCATATGCAGCTTTCAGACAAAGGAAGATTTGAATCATCAAAGAAAATAATCTTCTGTTGAAAAAATGTATATGTAAGTTGGTATAAAGAAGAAAATGAAATGACTTGGAGATAGGTGTAACATGCTACTTTCATTCCCATTCATCATCATCATCCTCCTCATCCTCTTCCTCATCTTCATCATCAGTATCCTCTTTGTATGCCTCTTCCTCCTCCTCATCTTCAGTATCTTCTTGATTGGTTGGGTTGCCGTCCTCCGTGATTTCAATTGCCGGGTTGCTGTCCTCCGTGATTTCAATTGCAGGGGGCAGGGTTGTACTTGCAAATGGCTTACGTTTAACTTGAGTCCTTGGAGGAAGTTCATCATACTTATGTTCGATCAACTTAATCAAGTTGTTTTTCAATCCACGAAGAACTGCCCAGGTCTCGTGAATATATAATGTCTTGACTGGCATATTGATCAGCAATTCTTTGGAGAGGCCAAATGTATTTGGGTGAATAGCAAGTTTGCAATCAAATCGTGCGAGCTGAAAGATTGTGTCAGTGCCTGGCCATCCGCTCTTGTTCTGGAGGCGAGAGTTTGATTGAATCAACTCTGGAGGATGGAACAAATCAGATAAAAAATTGTTTGATTGAAAATGAAATCAGGCAAGGTAAAATAGGACGTACTGTACATCTTTCCAAGCTCAGCTGAGATGTAGTTGTGGTTTTTTGCCAGCAATCCTAGATTGAGTTGTTGTGAGCATTCAATATAAATCCAAGCGGCAATATTTGGACAAGATGCCAACATACCTTCACAGACATCTCGATTTTCATAAGCTTCTGCAGAGGTATAATTTTGCCTTTTTTTGGGGGGCTCGCCTGCAATATCTTTGGTATTGATTGTGTTTTCAACACCGTTATTGGACGCAGTGCCAGCTTGGCTAACTGTTGCAGATCGAGTTCGTTTATTTGTTTTTTTTGTTCCTGCCGTCCAAATGGCAAACTTACGCATTGGATCGCCATCCAAAGTTAGCGCGTGGAGAAACTTGTCACCAAGAAAGCTTCCACCGCGGAAGAACAGCTGCTTTTGATGATCCTGAGCTGCAAGGACAAGGAAGCCTTCAACTCCAAAGGAGTCGCTGAGCTCCTTCAGCTGTTGGTTAATCAAACAGAAGTGTTAGTGGAAGGAATCGCTGGAGCACAGGTGAAATGTAAAGCAAACCTTGAGTTGTACTCCTTCAGCCCATTTCTTGACTTCGGCTCGAAGATCCTTATTGCTTTTGAAGATTTTGCCAAAAATGGCTCGCTCTCCATCATTTGAATCGTTGGTGGGATCCGCCAAGACTGGCTAACAGGGCCTGTGGTTTCAGATTCGCCCCCTCGACTTGTTTTGTATAAATTTGAAACATTTTTGTTGCGCTGGCCTATGTTGTCGTTGGCTGATAATTGACGAGTTCAATTGCTGTCAGTCTTTGCATTTAAATGGATAAGGGGAATAAAACATACTATTGTGAAAGGCTTTCTGAGCCAACGAGTTTCTCTTCTGAAAATTATGCCAAGTGTTTTCCTTCTGCCGGGTGCGACGCTGTCCGAGGTATTTTGTGAGGGCAGCAAATGGACGTCGATATTTCAAAGACAGCAGGTGTTGCTTTCTTTGGTATTCGAAGTAAAGATCCTGGGCTTCCATTTTTATTGCAGCGTTAAGTTTCTTGTGTACAACATGAGTTCATTGAAGGTCGCGGAGCTTGCGCAGGGTCTTTTTTTCAAAACTTTGCATGATATCGTTGGGGGTCAAAACAATCTTGCTGCGCTTGGGACCGAGAGTAGGATTGGGAAAGGCACTGCCGGCATTAACCGGTTGAACACGGCTGCTCGAGAGGTGCTCAAACAGCCGTGCTGCTCGAGCGGTGCTCGAACGGTGGTCGGACGGACACTGTCCGACCAAAGCGAGAGCCAACTGGTCGGACAGATTTGTCCGACCGGTCCCGGCTGGTCCTGTGCAACCGGTCCCAGGAACTGATCGGACAGGCCTGTCCGACCCGCCGGCAGGTGCTTTGGTCGGACAGTGCCTGTCCGACCACCGGTCGAACACGGCTGTTTGAGCACCGCTCGAACTTCCGTGTTCGACCGGTTAATGCCGGCAGTGAGGGTGCATCAGAGATAGGCGGTTGTGCATTTTCTGGGCTGTTGTCACGTGAGTAGGTAGCATTGGGAGCCTGCTGTTGAGCATGGTCAACAGTTTCACCTAACCCATTGGGCCTAGCATTGGTTGACGTGAGATTAAGGGAGGATGGGGTGCCGGTTGATACATCTACAAGCAGGGAAGAGTTGGCAGATCCCATAATGTGGCTTCCGGCAATGGAGGAGGTGGTGTTTGAGGGTATAGATGATGATTGGTTGGGATTTGGAGGGGTTACGCGTTCATTTTGACGATTTAAGTTGCTCAGGAAGGGTACGCTTTGGGGTTCGCGGTTTGGGGGTGGAATATATGATCTGTTGTCGACGGGTTGAGGGTCACGGCTGATATTGCTATGTTGGGATGGTTGTTGATGACTTGGATGCACTGAGGTATAGTTCTGATATTGTGAAGGATATCCTGCATAATATTGAGGTGTCAAGTTGGGATCAGGGCAGAATTGACTAACTTGCCTTCCATTGGAGTCAAGATATAGGTGCTTGCGGGCCGGTATATAGCCTTGGGAGAGTTGGTACTGAGGAACTGGGTTGCCGCCAACATAATAATGCGCGTCGCTGGTGGATCGATTGGATTGCATATTTGGGAGAAGGTTGAAACCGCGTTAGGGAGGGATATTGTACTGGGTTTGTTGGTTGTTGAGTGAGGCTAACACGACTGAATGAGAAAGGCGTGCGCAGTCACAAGGGCATGGGACTGCGCCGCGTCCACAGTTCAGAGACCTAGAACTGGAGTATTAGCGGTGTGGAGCGGGGCTTGCTTTCGCGGGTTTGGCTGTGCGGGGGCAGACCCTGCCAGGGAATTGAAGCGGGATTGAAGGATGAGGGATTGGTGTATTTTGCGGGGTTACTCAGTCAGGGGGTGGGATCGCGTGCACACGCCAGGCCAGTCTCTCACTGTAAAAACAGGGGTTACATAGGTCTGGATGTAATAAAGTAATATCATTGCCAAGACCTTGTTTTCAATAATAATAATAATAATATTTAAGTGAAAGGCACACAAAAATGACCGCAGCAATATATGTATGATAGTCACAAACCATGAAGCATGCCACCACAACGTTCAGAGAGATGTAAATGGTTTTCTCCAATAATCCGAGTGTATTCACAGAGAAAATGTTGTATGTTGATAGATTCCAGTTGATTTGAGTCAAAGGGTAAACTGTTGGGGATAGTTCCGCGGATTTTGGTGCTGTTGTCTCCTGGAATCCAGGAGGGAGTGACACATTTTGACCACAATTGACCCCTCATGGAAAAAAAAACAAAGGAACCACAATTTTGTTGTTGTCCAGCTGTACAGGCTCGTAGAGGTAAAAATCTCCACTGGGAGTCCGGACCATTGGTGCACAAGACAACGGGTCATTGGCAGCAAGCCACTTGCAGGATTGGGATAACCTGTTGATGTTCTTCCCTTGCGCGTCTTCTGGATAGAATTCGAGAACTGAACTGACCAGTGGATTTGCTATTTCTTGTGCCAGTATGGATAGGATGCTCAACGAATATGTGGGTGTATTAAGTATGGACTGTGAGCAAATCACATCAAGCCCAAGTAATTGCCTGATTTTCAACTTCTCCCAACGAATGGTTGTCCAATCGGGCAGTGATCTGACATCAACCAAGAGGAAAAGGGTGCGCATGTGTTTATACATACTGCGTGACATTATTGATTGTGTGTAACCAACTACAAGGGCACCAATCACATGCTAATTTGAAGAACACTGGGTCAGTTTGGACATATACACAACCCGCACATAAGGACCAGCTGACCTCTTTGAAACGGAATGGCCACCAGGGATTCACACCCTTATCCTTCCTCCGTGGCAGTTCAGTGGTTTGGAGGCCATCGACATCACTGAGATTGCTCATGGCCATAGTAGCGTTAACCACGAGAGAAATCTCAGTGGGATCCATTTCCCAGTCCTCACCATCGGCCTTGTTGTTTGAATTTAACTCAGAAAGCTGTGAAACAGCTCGCATGAACCTTGAGCTAGTGTCAGATGCAGAATCGCTAAATGCTATTTCAGCATCACCGGTAGCGGCATTTCCAGAAGGATCTGGTAGCAGGTTGGTGTCCACAAGGAGATCCTCATACGGTGCCCAATTTTGCGGCTTGTCAGGAGGGGGAGGGAAGCCTTGGAATTCCGAAAACAGCTGGGGATTGCGCTCCGGAGGGGTTGGGCAAATTTCAGATCTGGCACGATTGGAAGGAGAGTCTGCTCTAGCTGCCTGTGCTCTCCTGGCAGTGAATTCAGCAAGCAATCTGACATGTTTAGGATACTTTTTGTGCTTTGATATTGAAGCGGATGATATGCTCCGTGACTGGCACAGCAAGCATTTGTATTCACCTCCTCCATCAGGTGATTCCGGTGCAACCTGATTCCAAACAACTGCGTAAGTAGTAACAATAGAATTATGAATTTTTGTAAAAACCAGAACAGTGTGTTATTCTTTGTAACTCACAGGGATCCAAAGTGCGGGTTTTTTTCCAATTTTTGTAGCGTGGCATTTGTTGATGTAAGTTCCTTGCTGGAAGGAGTTGAATAAGTAAAATTAGAAATAAGTTTTAAAAAAATGGTTGTGTGGACTTGGCCGGCTGGGGTCTTTAATTCATGTTCTTTTGAGAAACCACCCTTGTCCCGCAACTCCAAGCACTTCCCAATCATTTTCTGTTTTGGTTCACCATGAACCCAACAAAGGAAATGTGCAAGGACCGCAATGGGTCCAGAATGATGTTTTGCTTTAGTCTGGTCTGGTGGCGCAGACCCTCTTGTCCCATTTGCACGTTCCAATCGGTCTTCCTAGTGTTTTGCAATGACTGCAACAAAGGAAATGCAGGAGGACTGTGGGTGTCTTACCTTCAAAGCAAATACGAGGCTCACGGAATAAACCATGAGGTCCCAACCCAACCTCTTCTTTGGGAACCAACCTCACTCTCCTTTGGAAGAGCTTGATAAGAACTGTGAGAAGCATTGAACGTGCACAAAGACATCTGCCTGTGACGCCAAGTGATCAGGAAGCGCATCCGCCTGTGACGCCATGCACCAAGTGATCAGGAAGCGCAAGGCAAGGTGAGATACCAAAAAATTGTCTTATTTAAAGGACTATCGCTTTCTCAATGCAGAAGCGTTCATCTCCATCCCAACACTCAAAATCCTGGTGATTTTCAAACCATTGAGTCGTCTCCCCCTCTCCGCTTGCTTGACCTTTGAATTGTCCAATCCTTTTTTTTCTCCAACCAATCACCAACCTTCCTCCGTCACTTCGCCATGTCACTTGTTCTGTCCTCCGATAGTCATGCCTCTGCCAGTGAGGATGACTTACCAGTCCGAAGGGGTGCAAATAACAGCATTCAACGTCAACCTCCGCGCAAGGCTTCTCCTAACTTGCAAGTAGGACCTGTCAGGAGAGCACGTGGACACACACGACACGGCCCCGCCCCCCCAGCCACAGGTTTGCCTCGTAGCACTGCTGACCCCACGCGGCTCACAAGTAACCAAGGTATGTTTCTACATAATCACTATCAAATTGAGACCGGCGTTCCCAGATGATGATCAACACAACTGTCAGCCTCTGTGATGCCAAGGGCTAGTACCTTTTAGCTACACAAGGTGATAAGAGTGCAAATGATGGGTAGAGTGGGGTATTTTCACGTAGAAAAGTAGTAAAGAAAGAAATAAAAAGAATATAATTCTTTTTTATAGAGGGGCCTGCTGGCGCAGGGGTGTTTGTAGGTGCCCTCTAAATCAGAGATCTGCAAAGCAGGGTGGTATCTGATTAAGCAAACAATGGGTTTCTGCGTAACAGAAGGTGGTACCAAAGTGCTTTTCCAATTAAGGAACCAGAATGGGGACAGAAGGATAAAAGAAGTACTCACTATTGCTTCTTTCAAGCCAAAAAGCCACGTAGGGGGGTGAAGTAGAGCTGCTGGGTAGATTGGATGGTTTCTGCGCAGGAGCTGGTCACGTAGGATGGTTGATTTAATAAGAACACCAAGGATAAAACAGGCAAAACAGAGCAGAGTAACTGAAATAAGGACAGGACACGGCGTAACTGATTGACTGTAATATAAACTGATGATGATGAACAACTTTTGGCGTGGAAAGAGGGCTCTATATATACTAATTTCACTCATAGTGGAGGACCTTTCTGCCTGTGTGCGTGTAATAACTGGTTTTCAGCGCAATGTGGCCAATTTGGGAGATTGGCACTAACAAGGCTCATCCCAATGACACTGCTGATCATTATTTCAGCGTCACAAGTGTTTATAATGACCTTAATAACCTATTTGGTCATTGTAACTAAGGTACATAGCAACACTGACGTGTATTTGTATCTGAAATGGGCCACAAATGACGCAAATGGGCCACAAATGGCTATGGCCAATCATCAAAGGCCACGCTGGCTATGTTACTCTTATGTATTCAAGGTTTTTATTAATGAAACCTTGTAAATAAACCACGTAGAATCTACTAGTACCCTAGTTACACCTGTACACGTGTGGTAACTAGGGGATTAGCTATTTCTACGCATTTGGCCAATTTCCAATTGGATTATATAATCCACGCGCGGGGTTGGAGGATTAAACCCCAATTGGGCCTAACTTCTAAACTATACACAACACCTCAATTATAAGTCCATAATTGGTCATTTCACATATGGTATGTATATATAACAAGTACATACGTGTGTAATGTCATCTGTGACACATAAGTGTGGCCAATTCTTACGGGTAATTGGTTCAAGGTGAAGGAGTAGGAATTCAGGGGTACTTCCAGTGAGGGACCCTACATTAATTTGCATGAGGATTCAGAATATGATATAATATTCTAAGTTATCCTCAAGGTTTAGAAGTTATTCAGTTTTTTTGTAAAAAGTAGTTTTTTATTTTAATTTATTACTTATTTTTATGGTGCTAGGACTTGCTAAGTTTATAGAATAAAAATAAGTAAACTAAGTTTTTTATACATTATTAGTCATATTAATGGGTCTTAATACTGTGGTAATAATGTCTCTTTTTATGTTACTTTTGTCAGGTTGTCTCTGACATAGTAGCAAGCTGACATTCCCTCCCTTTAAAATGAGACTTTAGAAAACAAAATTCATCCTAATGTCTGTAGTGAAAAAAAAAATTCTCAATTTCTTTTGGAGGCTCTATAATTACGTAGATGTATGGGACCATCTGGTATATTATCTTCAGGAATCCATTCATCTTTGTCTGCTGATTGACCTTTATATCTTACTAAGTATAGTCTAGTATCTTTCCCATTGATCCTTTCCTTTTTATCCTTCAATATTTTATGTACTTTGAAGTTAGAGGTGTCTAAAGGTTCAATTATAGGTACAGGTACATGTGTTCCTACAGGGGTATCTGTGCTTCTACTAGTGTAAGGTTTGATTAAGCTAACTGGAAAAACAGGGTGTTTTCTGGAAAATTCATCTGTTAAAATAACTTCCACAGCATTTTTTCCATGTAATTGCTTAATGGTAAAAGGGCCAACAAAGGAAGGTTTAAGTTTCCTGTTCCCTCCCAAGTTATTAAAATTCACAGTGGACAATAGGACTTTGTCCCCAATTTGGAAGGATGGTTCTTTATGACTTTTGTCCCATCTTAACTTATTATATTCAGCTGCATCTTGAACACATTTCTTAGAATGTTCATGCGTAATGTCAAGCATCCTTTTAAAGTCTAGGGAAGTGGGATGTACATGAGGTAATTTGTTATTAATATGATCTTTAGGCATTCTGGGTATCCATCCTCTTTCCAAAATGTAAGGGATTTCTTTGGATGAAGAATGTTTACTGCTGTTATAAGCTATTTCTAATGCAGGGAGTAAGCTAACCCAATCATGAGTATAACCATCACTATTTTTGAATTCTAAGCCAAAGGAACAAAATCTTCTGAGCATATCTTCTAGAGTTTGGATCATTCTTTCAGCCAATCCGTCAGTTTGGGGATGGTAAGCAGTAGAGAAAGCTAATTTAGTGCCTAACATGTCATGTAAATTTCTCCAAAATTCAGAAGTAAATTTGGGGTCTCTATCACTAATGATTATTTTGGGTATTCCTACGTCAGCCATAATCCTATTCCAAAATAGTAAAGCCACTTCCATAGCTGTATCATCTTTATGGTTAGGAATAAATCTGGCCCTTTTTGAATATCTGTCTACAACCACTAGTACAGAGTTGAAGGAATAAGACCCTCCAGGAGGTAAACCTGTAACAAAATCCATGTTTATGATTTCCCATCTTTTGGTGGGTTCTTGGATGGTTTGAAGTAGCCCATATCTCTTACCTGTTTGCTTATTTGATTTCTGGCAAGTTTCACAGGATTTAATATAAGTAGCTACTTCTTTAGTCCAATTATTCCACCACGCTGTAGTCCTGACTCTTTCAATAGTCCTTTCTTCAGAAAAATGTCCAGCACCAACATTATCATGGCATTCTTTCATAAGGGCTTCAATCTGAAGTTGATCACATAAGACTATCACACTGGAATGCCTTTCTTTAAAGTACAATATTCCATCTAATAGAGAGAACTTACCAGAAGAGTAAGGTTTGGATAACCAGGGAGGTAGACTAGCAATTAATTCATGAGAACTATTTTCATTGCTAAGTATATCTAGTAGTTTGACAAATTCAGGATCAGACTGGTAACTATCTTTTATAAGGCTGTAGTAGGCTTCATCCAAATCACAGACATGTATTCCTAAAATGGGGAATATATCTTCATCTTCAGGATCCCAGGCAGGGTTATCTGGAGTATTTGGTAAAGCCCATCTGCTCAAGCCATCAGCATTACTATGCTTTTTGCCAGCTTTATGAACAATAGTCATATGTCCTCTGTATTGTTGAATAGCAATTTGCCATCTTAACATATGCCTATTGGGAGTCTGCATATTCATAAGGGTTTTAACTGCTGTGCAATCAGTGACTACAACAATTCTACTACCTTCAAGATAATAATGTAACTTTTCTAAGGACCATACAAGAGCTAGACATTCCATCTGACTGGCTCCATACCTTTTCTCTGTTGGTTTAATTTGTCTTGAAATAAACAGAACTGGTTTTTCTACCAATTTATCTTCAACAAGGAATTCTTGATGTAAGGCAGCACCTAAGCCATCTAAACAAGCATCTATGTACAGAATAAATGGTAAGTTATAATCTGGTTGAGCTAGCACAGGAGCAGTAGTAAGGGCTAGCTTCAATTGTTCATAATCCAGTACTCTAGGGTGAGTCATTTCATAAATGGTTTCTTTACTACATAACTCATATAATGACTTGGCTAAAATAGCAAATTTCTCAATATGTTTCCTATAATATCCACAAAATCCAAGAAAAGATTGCATTTCAGTGATATTCTGAGGCATAGGTTTGAGCATTACAGCTGCTACTTTGTTTTGGTCAATGGCTAGGGATAGTCCAGAAACAATATGTCCTAAAGCTTTAAGTTCACCATATCCAAAGTTGCACTTTTTAATAGACATTTTTAGACCAGCTTTAATAGAAGTTTCTAATACTATTTGTATCTTTTCTATATGTGTTTCCCAGTCATCTGAATAAATGATTATATCATCAATATATATCATCATCCAGCACTGGCGGATAAAAGATCCAAAAATAGAGTCCATCATTCTTTGGAAATGAGAAGGTGCATTCTTAATTCCAAAGGGCATTCTGAGGTATTCAAAAACACCAAGATGGCAGATAATTCTCATAAATTGGCGGCTATTAAGTTCTATAGGTATCTGGTGAAACCCTTTGAGAACATCCATGCAGGTTATGTACTTAGCTTTTGATAAGTTATGAAGAGAGTGGTCAATTCTTGGAATGGGATAATTATCAGCTTTAGTGTAATTATTTAGAGCTCTAAAATCTCCAACCATCCTAGACTTATCATTATGCCAGGCAATAATAACTGGGGTAGTTATTTCTACTTGTTCATTATGGCCCACTTTTCTAAGTACACGTAAATCTATAAGCTCTTTGATGTGTGTTTCTAAGGCTATCCTAGATTTAGGGCTAGAAGGGTAGGCTGCTTTTCTTAGAGCAGGTGGGTAAGGAGGTTCACAAGTTAATTCTAATTTAATATCATGTCCTGTAACATTGCCAATAGGTTCTTCAGTGGTACAGAAGGCTTCTTTATTCTTATGGCATACTTTAAGAATATCTAATACTTGAGCATTGGTTAGTATGTCACTTATAGCAGCTTGGGACATATATTCTTGATTAAAATCTTCTAATTCCTTGGGGTCAGGTTCCTGAGAAATGGGTGCAATAATCTCAGAATGGATGTTGCAAATTTGGTATTTCCTTTTCCAATCTCCTCCAATGGTAAAATATCTATCTTTGGACTGGAAAATGTCAATTCCATACATGCAGAAGGTATCATTACCCAGTATAAGGTAGTCACAAATGGCATCAGAAAGTATTACAAATTCTACACTTAATCTGAGGGATCCCTTAGTGTGGGGGAATATTAAGGGTAAATTGATGACACCAATAGGTTTCATGGTAGAGTTACAACTGCTAAATGTAGCCTTTGGAACAGGTAATAAATTTTTGCGCCAATCAGGGTATATTTGTTGCAAAAATGTGGCACTTGTACAAGAACAAAAGGCTCCTATATCTAATAGAGTCTTAACAGCTGAGTCTTTGAAAATAACCTTAGTATAACTGGTTTTACCTAGGGTATAACACCTTCCTTCTTCAGGTTTGTTAGTTAATAGCTTGGCATCAGATATATGGCCAATATCCATATTATCTTCCCATTTCTGGGGTAAGTTAGATTCACCATGAATAGCATTAATGCTGAAGTCATTGCCAATATTAGCATTTATTACTACAACAGCATGGTTATCAGATTCAGAGTCATCATCATCTTGACCATAATGTGTACTAGAGGGTTCTTGGTGTATGATATCAAAGGTACTTTCAGAATCTGAATCAGGGCTTGCATTCACGTTATTGATTTTCCTCCTAGGTTTGGTACATTCAGTGCTTCTGTAGCCAGTTTCTCCACAATTCCAACACGTAGGAGTCTTTTCTTTTCTAATGGGTTCAGTTGGCTTAGATTCTAACTTTTTGGGAGGATCTGTTCTAGGAGTGTAATCCTTTTTATCAGAGGGGTTGTGCTTCTTATTGATCCCAGTCATTTCTACCACTTCTTCCATAACACCTATAAGAGTAGATAAGTCACAATCCATGTTATTGATTCTACATCTGACATTATGTTCTAGGCTGCCTTTAGTTTGATTAAGTATTAAATCATTTATTTGTTCCTGATCTAATTTAGGATAAATGCATTCAATTCTCTTTTTCTGGTTCAGGCACCATTGATGAGGATTATGTTTGACTGGGTCAAAATAGTCATTCTCAAAAGCTCTGCGCATTTTCTTTTCCCAGAGTCTAGTGCCAAATTGTTGTTTGATCAATTCTTTCCAAGCTGGCCAGGATTGTTGTCCCATGGTAGCTTGTTTACTAATAAACCAGTCAAAAGCTACTCCTTCAAATAATCTGGGCAATCTTGTAAGGATAGCTTCATCAGGAGCTCTGTAGACTGTTAATATATGATCAATATATTTAATGAAGTTAATATGGTCATAATCTCCCTCTCCTGAGAATTTGGTCCATTCTTTAATTGGTGGCAACAATTTATTCAGAAGGGAAGGGTCTATAAAGTTGTTAGTATTGTTACTGTATACTTGGTTACGTGAAGAATGAGAATGACTGCCTTGGCTCCCATTATGATGGTTATTATGACTAGGTGAATTATTAGGAGGGTAATTGTTATTAGGCATGGGTGGACTGCTATTATGTTTGGTATAGTTGGTTTGACTATTATTGTTTTGTTGTTGATTATTATGAGGATAGTTGTTATTATTTCCTCCATTATTTTCAGGTATGGTCTCCATATAAGGGTTGTTATATTTGGGCGTGGAGTTATTAGCAGGAATATCTCTGGTAGGAATTTCTTTAATTAAGTCTGCTAATTCAAATTTCACGTCTAACAGATGCTTCAATAACAGAGTTCCATTAACATTTTTGTTGTTTTGGTCAGATATTAAAGCTACTTGAGCTTGTAATTCAACCATCATTCTTTTTAAATCCATTTGTTCAAGTTCTAATTTCACATTTTGGGCGTGTAAAGTGCTAATAGCATTTTTATTAATTCTATTAATTATATGCTCAGTATTAGCATGGAACATGTCTTCTAATCTGTTGATCTTATCCGCCAAATCATCATTAGAATACTTGGAATGTTCGTCTTCAAGTTCTTCTAATTTTTTGGGCACATTAGGAAGCTTTGGCTCACAATTTTTGGCGTAAAAATCAGATTCATTATGCGTAAAGACAGACTTAGGTGAGTTAAGAAATTTGGACAATTGATTTAAAATGAGAGAAGAGCTAGACATGTAATTCTCTACGGATTCAGGTGGAGGAGAAGCTTTATTTAAAAATTCTAAAACAGTTTTGTGGCGTGTTTTAGCATTTTTATCTAACAAAAGAATGTTGTTATGCGCAATTGTAAGGGAATTATCTATGACAGAAAAACCTAATCTAAGCTGTTGTAGAAGCTGGTTATGGCGCTGCTGATGTTGGCTAATTTCTTCCACTTCTGGGGATTGTTGTAATGACGGTTGTTCATAGAAAGACTGCTCATATTCTTTCCCTTGTTCTTGTTGGCTGTGTGGGGAAACAATACTCTCTTTTCCTCCCAAGGGTTCCATCCCTTCGTGTATTCCTCCACTTCTTTTTTGGAGATAAGTTTCTGTAATTCTTTCTGACTCTTCTGGGCTAGTCCTAAAAGATTCAGCATCATCTCCTGGGTGGCCTTGGATTTCTGGGCTTCCACGAATTTCTGATGGTTGGCCACGTGTATTTTGACCAATTTGGCTATCTTGTCCTCCTTGGACGTGCTCACCACCTGAATTTCCAAGTCTTCTTCCTCCTTCTGGGGTTTCTGGATACTGGCCAAGGAGGTGGAAGGGGTTGGTTCCACGTCCACGTCCATGGCTTGAGGATTGGGGAGACTGGGGGTTGTCTTCTTGAAGGCCAAGTTCCGTGGCAACTTCTCTGCTCCTAGGTTGTCTAGTGGGCGGGGGTAAGGGGCCGTGGAGATCAGGCTTGTGAGCCCTGGTAGACTTCCTGATAGGACTATTTCCACGGGACATATTAGTGAAAAAGGGCCACAAAAAATTTAATTAAGGTAAATAATAAACTTACTTGTTGGTGGAGCCGTAAGTGGGGTAATAGAATTGGCCACAGAGGTAGCTGGAGCCGTGGTAGATGAAGTAGAAGTGTTGGAAGTGCTTGGAGAGGTAGTGGAAGACACTAGATAAAATTCAGGCGTAAAAATAAGTATTTTTTGGTAATTTTAATAGTTTTATTTAGAGATAAAGAAGAATTAAACTGACTATTGTAAAAGTTTTGTTTATGTTCTAGAGTTCTTTGAAAATCTGCACGCCTCTTGTTCTCTTGATTCCTCCTGTTGATGGAGTTGAGTTTGATGAGAAGTTCTGTGTCCTGTTGAGCACGTTGGTGAGAGTGAAAAAGAGCAAGTTGGAACTGTTCTGTAGGCGTAAGTTTTTCCCAATCAGAAGGTTGATAGTTAGCTATTTCCTCTTCTTTGCGCAATCTGAGGACTTTAAGATAATGTTTGATTAATTCAAAGTGGGCAATTTGGTCAAAAGGTGGATGAACAAATTCAGGCGTGGAAATGAGAGTTTTAGTGTATTGGTTCACTAAAAGAATGCGTAAAAAATAAAGTAGAAGGATAATTTTTAGTGGTTTTATTTTATAAATGATTTTTAGTGGTTTGGTAATTTTTTGCGTGAGTGAAAAGCAAAAGTAAGAAGAGTAAGTACCAGGAGTAAATTACCACGAGTGGATATTGGTAATTTCCCGGCCAGACCCCCAATTGTCAGCCTCTGTGATGCCAAGGGCTAGTACCTTTTAGCTACACAAGGTGATAAGAGTGCAAATGATGGGTAGAGTGGGGTATTTTCACGTAGAAAAGTAGTAAAGAAAGAAATAAAAAGAATATAATTCTTTTTTATAGAGGGGCCTGCTGGCGCAGGGGTGTTTGTAGGTGCCCTCTAAATCAGAGATCTGCTAAGCAGGGTGGTATCTGATTAAGCAAACAATGGGTTTCTGCGTAACAGAAGGTGGTACCAAAGTGCTTTTCCAATTAAGGAACCAGAATGGGGACAGAAGGATAAAAGAAGTACTCACTATTGCTTCTTTCAAGCCAAAAAGCCACGTAGGGGGGTGAAGTAGAGCTGCTGGGTAGATTGGATGGTTTCTGCGCAGGAGCTGGTCACGTAGGATGGTTGATTTAATAAGAACACCAAGGATAAAACAGGCAAACAGGGCAGAGTAACTGAACTAAGGACAGGACACGGCGTAACTGATTGACTGTAATAATAATTGATCATGATGAACAACATTTAGCGTGGAAAGAGGGCTCTATATATACTATTTTCACTCATAGTAGAGGACCTTTCTTGCCTGTGTGCGTGTAGTTGCTATATTTCAGCGCAATGTGGCCAATTTGGGAGATTGGCACTAACAAGGCTCATCCCAATGGCACTGCTGATCATTATTTCAGCGTCACAAGTGTTTATAATGACCTTAATAACCTATTTGGTCATTGTAACTAAGGTACATAGCAACACTGACGTGTATTTGTATCTGAAATGGGCCACAAATGACGCAAATGGGCCACAAATGGCTATGGCCAATCATCAAAGGCCACGCTGGCTATGTTACTCTTATGTATTCAAGGTTTTTATTAATGAAACCTTGTAAATAAACCACGTAGAATCTACTAGTACCCTAGTTACACCTGTACACGTGTGGTAACTAGGGGATTAGCTATTTCCACGCATTTGGCCAATTTCCAATTAGATTATATAATCCACGCGCGGGGTTGGAGGATTCAACCCCAATCGGGCCTAACTCCTAAACTATACACAACACCTCAATTATAAGTCCATAATTGGACATTTCACATATGGTATGTATATATAGCAAGTACATACGTGTGTAATGTCATCTGTGACACATAAGTGTGGCCAATTCTTACGGGTAATTGGTTCAAGGTGAAGGAGTAGGAATTCAGGGGTACTTCCAGTGAGGGACCCTACATTAATTTGCATGAGGATTCAGAATATGACATAATATTCTAAGTTATCCTCAAGTTTTAGAAGTTATTAGTATTTTTGTAAAAAGTAGTTGTTATTTTTAATTTATTACTTATTTTTATGGTGCTAGGATTTTGCTAAGTTTATAGGATAAAAATAAGTAAACTAAGTTTTTTTATATATTATTAGTCATATTAATGGGTCTTAATACTGTGGCAATAATGTCTCTTTTTATGTTACTTTTGTCAGGTTGGCTCTGACATAGTAGCAAGCTGACACAGAGCACCTCTGGAGGTGTAAACACACCTCCAGAGCACCTCTGGAGGTGTAAACACACCTCCAGAGCACCTCTGGAGGTGTAAACACACCTCCAGAGCACCTCTGGAGGTGTAAACACACCTCCAGAGCACCTCTGGAGGTGTAAACACACCTCCAGAGCACCTCTGGAGGTGTAAACACACCTCCAGAGCACCTCTGGAGGTGTAAACACACCTCCAGAGCACCTCTGGAGGTGTAAACACACCTCCAGAGCACCTCTGGAGGTGTAAACACACCTCCAGAGCACCTCTGGAGGTGTAAACACACCTCCAGAGCACCTCTGGAGGTGTAAACACACCTCCAGAGCACCTCTGGAGGTGTAAACACACCTCCAGAGCACCTCTGGAGGTGTAAACACACCTCCAGAGCACCTCTGGAGGTGTAAACACACCTCCAGAGCACCTCTGGAGGTGTAAACCTCCAGAACCATTCTGGAGGAGCAAGACCCCTCCAGAATCATTCTGGAGGGGCCAAAACCCCACCAGAACCATTCTGGAGGAGCAAGACCCCTACAGAATCATTCTGGAGAGGCCAAAACCCCACCAGAACCATTGTCAGCTTGCTACTATGACAGAGCCAACCTGACAAAAGTAACATAAATAGAGACATTATTACTACAATATTAATACCCATTTCTATGACTAATAATGTACAAAAAAAAAACTCAGTTTACTTTTTCTTATCCAATGAGCTTAGCAAAGTCCTGGCACCATAAAAATAAGTAATAAATTAAAATAACCACTACTTTTTACAAAAAATACTAAATAACTTCTAAACCTTGAGGATAACTTAGAATATTATGTCATATTCTGAATCCTCATGTAAATTAATGTAGGGTCCCTCCCTGGAAGTACCCCTAAATTCCTACTCCTTCACCTTGAACCAATTACCCGTAAGAATTGGCCACAAACATATGTCACACAGACATTACACACGTATGTACTTGTTATATATGCATACTATATGTGAAATGACCAATTATGGACTTATAATTGAGGTGTTGTGTATAGATTGGGAGTTAGGCCCAATTGGGGTTTAAACCTCCAAACCCCGCGCATGGATTATATAATCCAATTGGAAATTGGCCAAATGCGTGGAAATAGCTAATCCCCTAGTTACCACATATGTACAAGTAAAACTAGGGTAAAAGTAGATTCTACGTGGTTTATTTGAAAAGTTTTAATAATAAAAACCTTGAATACATAAGAGTAACATAGCCAGCGTGGCCTTTAATGATTGGCCTTAGCCATTTGTGGCCCATTTGCGTCATTTGTGGCCCATTTCAGATACAATTACACGTCAGTGTTGCTATGTACCTTAGTTACAATAACTAAATAGGTTATTAAGGTCATAAAAAGCACTTGGGACGCTGAATTAATGACCAGCAGTGTCATTGGGATGAGCCTTGTTAGTGCCAATCTCCCAAATTGGCCACATTACGCTGAAAACCAGTTACTACATGCACACAGGCAGAATTAAAGGTCCTCCACTATGAGTGAAATTAGTATATATAGAGCCCTCTTTCCACGCCAAAAGTTGTTCATCGTCATCAGTTATTATTACAGTCAATCAGGTACACCGTGTCCTGTCCTTATTTCAGTTACTCTGCCCTGTTTTGCCTGTTTTATCCGTGGTGTTCCCTTCAAATCAACCATTCTACGTGTCCAGCTCCTGCACAGAAACCCTTCAGTCTACCCAGCAGCTCTATTTCACCCCCCTACGTGGCTTTTTGGCTTGAAAGAAGCAATAGTGAGTACTTCTTTCATCCTTCTGTCCCCATCCTGGTTCCTTAATTGGAAAAGCACTTTGGTACCACCTTCTGTTATGCAGAAACCCATTGTTTGCTTAATCAGATACCACCCTGCTTTGCAGATCTCTGATTTAGAGGGCACCTACAAACACCCCTGCGCCAGCAGGCCCCTCTATAAAAAAGAATTATATTCTTTTTATTTCTTTCCTACTACTTTTCTACGTGAAATTATCCTACTCTACCCTTATTTTGCACTCTTATCACCTTGTGTAGCTAAAAGGTACTAGCCCTTGGCATCACAGAGGCTGACAATTGGGGGTCTGGCTGGGAAATTACCAATGATCACTCGTGGTAATTGACTCCTGGTACTTATTCTTCCTCCTTTTGCTTTTTCACTCACGCAAAAATTACCAAACCAACTAAAAATCATTTATAAAATAAATCCACTAAAAAATATCCTTCTGCTTTAATTTTTACGCATTCTTTTAGTGAACCAATATGCTAAAGCTCTCATTTCCACTCCTGAATTTATTCATCCTCCTTTTGACCAAATTGCCCACTTTGAATTAATCAAACACTATCTCAAAGTCCTCAGATTGCGCAAAGAAGAGGAAATAGCTAACTATCAACCTTCTGATTGGGAAAAACTTACGCCTACAGAACAGTTTCAACTTGCTCTTTTCCACTCTCACCAACGTGCTCAAAAGGACACTGAACTTCTCATCAAACTCAACGCCATCAACAGAAGAAATCAAGAGAACAAGAGGCGTGCAGATCTTCAAAGAACTTTGGAATATAAACAGCAGTTTTACAATAGTCAGTTTAATTCTTTTTTATCTCTAATAAAATTATTAAAATCACCATAAATACTTATTCTTACGCTTGAATATCATCTAGTGTCTTCCACTACTACTCCCAGCTCTTCCAACTCTTCTACCACGGCCCCAGCTACCTCTGTGGCCAATTCTATTACCCCACTTACGGCTCCACCAACCAGTAATTTTATTAATTACGCCTATTTAATATTTTGTGGCCCTTTTCACTAATATGTCCCGTGAAAATAGTCCTGTCAGGAAGTCTACCAGGGCTCACAAGCCTGATCTCCACGGCCCCTTACCCCCGGCCACTAGGCAACCTAGAGCCAGAGAAATTGCCCCAGAACTTGGCATTCAAGAAGAAAGCCCCCATTCACCCCAATCCTCAAGCCATGGACGTGGACGTGGAACCAACCCCTTCCATCTCCTTGGCCAGTACCCAGAAACCCCAGACGGAGGAAGAGGACCTGGAAATCCAAGTGATAGGTATGTCCAAGGATGACAAAATAGCCAGATTGGTCAAGATACACGTGGCCAACCATCAGAAATTTGTGGAAGCTCAGAAATCCAAGGCCACCCAGGAGATGATGCTGAATCTTTTAGGACTAGCCCAGAAGAGTCAGAAAGAATTACAGAAGTTTATCTCCAAAAAGGAAGTGGAGGAGTACACGAAGGGATGGAACCCTTGGGAGGAAAAGAGAGTATTGTTTCCTCACACAGCCAACAAGAACAAGGGGAAGAATATGAGCAGTCTTTCTATGAACAACCGTCATTACAACAATCCTCAGAAGTGGAAGAAATTGGCCAACATCAGCAGCGCCATAACCAGCTTTTACAACAGCTTAGATTAGGTTTTTCTGTCCTAGATAATTCTCTTACAATTGCGCATAATAATATTCTTTCAGTCTTTCTATGAACAACCGTCATTACAACAATCCTCAGAAGTGGAAGAAATTGGCCAACATCAGCAGCGCCATAACCAGCTTTTACAACAGCTTAGATTAGGTTTTTCTGTCCTAGATAATTCTCTTACAATTGCGCATAATAATATTCTTTTGTTAGATAAAAATGCTCAAACACGCCACAAAACTGTTTTAGAATTTTTAAATAAGGCTCCACCTCTGCCTGAATCTTTAGAAAATTATATGTCTAGCTCTTCTCTCATTTTAAATCAATTGTCTAAATTTCTTAACTCACCTAAGTCTGTCTTTACGTATAATGAACCTGATTTTCACGTTAAAACTTCTGAGCCAAAGATCCCTAATGTGCCCAACAAATTAGAAGAACTTGAAGATGAAAATTCCAAGTATTCTAATGATGATTTGGCGGATAAAATTAACAGATTAGAAGACATGTTTCACGCTAATACTGAATATATAATTAACAGAATTAATAAAAATGTCATTAACACTTTACACGCCCAAAATGTGAAATTAGAACTTGAACAAATGGACTTGAAAAGAATGATGATTGAACTACAAGCTCAAGTAGCCTTAGTATCTGATCAAAACAACAAGAATGTTAATGGAACTCTGTTATTAAAGCATCTGCTAGACGTGAAATTTGAATTAGCAGACTTAATTAAAGAAATCCCTACCAGAGCTATTCCTGCTAATAACTCCACACCCAAATATAACAACCCTTATATGGAAACCATACCTGAAAATAATGCAGGAAATAATAACAACTATCCCCATAATAATCAACAACAAAACAATAATAGTCAAACCAACTATACCAAATATAATAGCAGTCCACCCATGCCTCTTAACAATTACCCTCCTAATAATTCCCCTAGTCATAATAACCATCATAATGGGAGCCAAGGCAGTCATTCTCATTCTTCACGTAACCAAGTATACAGTAACAATACTAACAACTTTATAGACCCTTCCCTTCTGAATAAATTGTTGCCACCAATTAAAGAATGGACCAAATTCTCAGGAGAGGGAGATTATGACCATATTAACTTCATTAAATATATTGATCATATATTAACAGTCTACAGAGCTCCTGATGAAGCTATCCTTACAAGATTGCCCAGGTTATTTGAAGGAGTATCCTTTGACTGGTTTATTAGTAAACAAGCTACCATGGGACAACAATCTTGGCCAGCTTGGAAAGAATTGATCAAACAACAATTTGGCACCAGACTCTGGGAAAAGAAAATGCGCAGAGCTTTTGAGAATGACTATTTTGACCCAGTCAAACATAATCCTCATCAATGGTGCCTGAACCAGAAAAAGAGAATTGAATGCATTTATCCTAAATTAGATCAGGAACAAATAAATGATTTAATACTTAATCAAACCAAAGGCAGCCTGGAACATAATGTCAGATGTAGAATCAATGACATGGATTGTGACTTATCCACTCTTATAGGTGTCATGGAAGAAGTGGTAGAAATGACTGGGATCAATAAGAAGCACAACCCTTCTGATAAAAAGGAGTACACTCCTAGAACAGATCCTCCCAAAAAGTTAGAATCTAAGCCAGCTGAACTCATTTGAAAAGAAAAGACTCCTACGTGTTGGAATTGTGGAGAAACTGGCCACAGAAGTACTGAATGTACCAAACCTAGGAGAAAAATCAATAATGTGCAGGCAAGCCCTGATTCAGATTCTGAACACTACAAAAATTTGCAATTTCACCCAGAAAGAAAATGTGAACTTGGGATGGGAAAAACATATACCCAATTTTACAGAAAATGGTCAGAAGTGAAAAATAAGCTATACTGAGCATGCTCAGCAATTTTTTTTTTTTTTACAAACTGAGCAGAAATCATTTTTATTCATTCTGGCAACTTCAGGGGATTTTGCTGAGCATGCTCAGTTTTGCTCAATTTTTATTACTGAGCCATTTTGTTGAAAAAAGTTACCATTTTGCTCAACCCAAACAGTAGTTTTTTCTTTGGGTAAAATTACAAATGTTTGTAGTGGAAGGTACCTTTGATATCATACAACAAGAGCCCTGTAATACACATTATGGTCAAGATGATGATGACTCAGAATCTAGTGGTCATGCAGTACTGTTGGTAATTAATGCTGATATTGGAAATGACTTCAGCATTAATACCATCCACGGTGAATCTAACTTACCCCAGAAATGGGAAGACAATATGGATATTGGTCATATATCTGATGCTAAGCTATTAACTAACAAACCTGAGGAAGGAAGGTGTTACACTCTAGGAAAAACCAGTTACACTAAGGTTATTTTCAGAGACTTAGCAGTTAAGACACTATTAGATATAGGAGCTTTTTGTTCTTGTGCCAGTGCTACATTTTTGCAACAAATATACCCTGAATGGCGCAAACATTTATTACCTGTTCCCAAAGCTACATTTGGCAGTTGTAACTCCACCATTAAACCCATTGGTGTCATAAATTTGCCCTTGATATTCCCTCACACTAAGGGATCCCTCAAATTAAGTGTAGAATTTGTAGTACTTTCAGATGCTATTTGTGACTACCTTATACTAGGTGATGATACCTTTTGCATGTATGGTATTGACATTTTCCAGTCCAAAGATAGATATTTTACTATTGGAGGAGATTGGAAAAGGAAATACCAAATTTGCAATATTCATTCTGAGACTATTGCCCCTGTTTCTCAGGAACCTGACCCCAAGGAATTAGAAGATTTTAATCAAGAATATATGTCCCAAGCTGCTATAAGTGACATACTAACCAATGCCCAAATATTAGATGTTCTTAAAGTATGCTACAAGAATAAAGAAGCTTTCTGTACCACTGAAGAACCCATTGGCAATGTCACAGGACGTGATATTAAATTAGAATTAACTTGTGAACCTCCTTACCCACCTGCTCTTAGAAAAGCAGCCTACCCTTCTAGCCCTAAATCTAGAATAGCCTTAGAAGCACACATTAAAGAGCTTATAGATTTACGTGTTCTTAGAAAAGTGGGCCATAATGAGCAAGTGGAAATTACTACCCCAGTTATTATTGCCTGGCATAATGATAAGTCTAGGATGGTTGGAGATTTTAGAGCTTTAAATAATTACACTAAAGCAGATAACTATCCCATTCCAAGAATTGACCATTCTCTGCATAATTTATCCAAAGCTAAGTACATAACCTGTATGGATGTTCTTAAAGGGTTTCACCAGATACCTATTGAACTTAATAGCCGCCAATTTATGAGAATTATCTGCCATCTTGGTGTTTTTGAATACCTCAGGATGCCCTTTGGAATTAAGAATGCACCTTCTCATTTCCAAAGAATGATGGACTCTATTTTTGGATCTTTTATCCGCCAGTGTTGGATGATGATATATATTGATGATATAATCATTTATTCAGATTACTGGGAAACACATGTGGAAAAGATAAAAATAGTATTAGAAACTTCCATTAGAGCTGGTCTAAAAATGTCTATTAAAAAGTGCAATTTTGGATATGGTGAACTTAAAGCTTTAGGACACATTGTTTCTGGTCTGTCCCTAGCCATTGACCAGAATAAAGTAGCAGCTGTAATGCTCAAACCTATGCCTCAGAATATCACTGAAATGCAATCTTTCCTTGGATTTTGTGGTTATTATAGGAAACATATTGAGAAATTTGCTATTTTAGCCAAGTCATTGTATGAGTTATGTAGTAAAGAAACCATTTATGAAATGACTCACCCTAGAGTACTAGATTATGAACAACTGAAGCTAGCCCTTACTACTGCTCCTGTGCTAGCTCAACCAGATTATAATTTACCCTTTATCTTATACATAGATGCTTGTCTAAATGGCTTAGGCGCTGCCTTACACCAAGAATTCTTAATTGAAGATAAAATGGTAGAAAAACCAGTCCTGTTTATTTTAAGACAAATTAAGCCAGCAGAGAAAAGGTAGGGAGCCAGTCAAATGGAATGTTTAGCCCTTGTATGGTCCCTAGAGAAGTTACATTATTATCTTGAAGGTAGTAGAATTGTTGTAGTCACTGATTGCACAGCAGTTAAAACCCTTATGAACATGCAGACACCTAATAGGCATATGTTAAGATGGCAAATTGCTATCCAGCAATACAGAGGACATATGACTATTGTTCATAAAGCTGGTAAAAAGCATAGTAATGCTGATGGATTAAGCAGATGGGCTTTACCAAACACTCCAGATAACCCTGCCTGGGATCCTGAAGATGAAGACATATTCCCCATTTTAGGAATACATGTTTGTGATTTAGATGAAGCCTACTATACTATTATCAAAGATAGTTACCAGTCTAATCCTGAATTTGTCAAATTAATAGACATACTTAGCAATGAAAACAGCTCCCATGAATTGATTGCTAGTTTACCTCCCTGGTTATCCAAACCTTACTCTTCTGGTAATTTCTCTCTATTAGATGGAATATTATACTTCAAGGAAAGACATTCCAGTGTAATAGTCTTATGTGATCAACTTCAGATTGATGCCCTTATGAAAGAATGCCATGACAATATTGGTGCTGGACATTTTTCAGAAGAAAGAACTATTGAAAGAGTTAGAACCACAGCTTGGTGGAATAATTGGCCTAATGAAGTAGCTACTTATATAAAATCCTGTGAAACTTGCCAGGAATCAAATAAGCAAACAGGTAAGAGATATGGGCTACTTCAAACCATCCAAGAACCTACCAAAAGATGGGAAATAATAAACATGGATTTTGTTACAGGTTTACCTCCTGGAGGGTCTTACTCCTTTAACTCTGTACTAGTGGTTGTAGACAGATATTCAAAAAGGGCCAGATTTATTCCTAAACACAAAGATGATACAGCTATGGAAGTGGCTTTACTATTTTGGAATAGAATTATGGCTGATGTACGAATACCCAAAATAATCATTAGTGATAGAGACCCCCAATTTACTTCTGAATTTTGGAGAAATTTACATGGTATGTTAGGCACTAAATTAGCTTTTTCTACTGCTTACCATCCCCAAACTGATGGATTAGCTGAAAGAATGATCCAAACTCTGGAAGATATGCTCAGAAGATTCTGTTCTTTTGGCTTAGAATTCAAGAACAGTGATGGTTACACTCATGATTGGGTTAGCTTACTCCCTGCTTTAGAAATAGCTTATAACAGTAGTAAACATTCTTCATCCAAAGAAATCCCTTATATTTTGGAAAGAGGATGGATACCCAGAATGCCCAAAGACCATATTAACAACAAATTACCACATGTACATCCCACTTCCTTAGACTTTGAAAGAATGCTTGATATAACACATGAACATGCTAAGAAATGTGTGCAAGATGCAGCTGAATATAATAAGTTAAGATGGGATAAAAGTCATAAAGAACCCTCCTTCCAAATTGGGGACAAAGTCTTATTGTCCACCGTAAATTTTAATAACTTAGGAGGGAACAGGAAACTTAAACCTTCCTTTGTTGGACCTTTTACCATTAAGCAATTGCATGGAAAAAATGCTGTGGAAGTAATTTTAACAGATGAATTTTCCAGAAAACACCCTGTTTTTCCAGTTAGCTTAATCAAGCCTTACACTAGTAGAGGCACAGATACCCCTGTAGTAACACCTGTACCTGTACCTATAATTGAACCTCTAGACACCTCTAACTTTAAAGTACATAAGATATTAAAGGATAAGAAAGAAAGGATCAATGGGAAAGATATTAGACTCTACTTAGTAAGGTATAAAGGACAATCAGCAGACAAAGATGAATGGATTCCTGAAGATAACATACCAGATGGTCCCATACATCTACAAAATTATAGAGCCTCCAAGAGAAATTGAGAATTTTTTTTTTTCACTACAGACAAATAGAGTGAATTTTGTTTTCTGAAGTCTCATTTTAAAGGGAGGGAATGTCAGCTTTCTACTATGACAGAGCCAACCTGACAAAAGTAACATAAATAGAGACATTATTACTACAATATTAATACCCAGTTATATGACTAATAATGTACAAAAAAAAAACTCAGTTTACTTATTTTTATCCAATGAGCTTAGCAAAGTCCTGGCACCATAAAAATAAGTAATAAATTAAAATAACCACTACTTTTTACAAATAAATACTAAATAACTTCTAAAACTTGAGGATAACTTAGAATCAGGGTGGTATCTGATTAAGCAAACAATGGGTTTCTGCGTAACAGAAGGTGGTACCAAAGGGCTTTTCCAATTAAGGAACCAGAATGGGGACAGAAGGATAAAAGAAGTACTCACTATTGCTTCTTTTAAGCCAAAAAGCCACGTAGGGGGGTGAAGTAGAGCTGCTGGGTAGATTGAAGGGTTTCTGCGCAGGAGCTGGACACGTAGGATGGTTGATTTAAAGAGAACACCACGGATAAAACAGGCAAAACAGGGCAGAGTAACTGAAATAAGGACAGGACACGGCGTAACTGATTGACTGTAATAATAATTGATGATGATTCTGAACATTTAGTGTGGAAAGAGGGCTCTATATATACTAATTTCACTCATAGTAGAGGACCTTTCCTGCCTGTGTGGTTGTAGTTGCTGAATTTCAGCGCAATGTGGCCAATTTGGGAGATTGGCACTAACAAGGATCATCCCAATGGCACTGCTGGTCATTATTTCAGCGTCACAAGTGCTTTCCATGACCTTAATAACCTATTTAGTCATTGTAACCAAGGTACATAGCAACACTGACGTGTGATTGTATCTGAAATGGGCCACTGATGACGGAAATGGGCCACAAATGGCTATGGCCAATTTTTAAAGGCCACGCTGGCTGTGTTAATCTTAGGTATTTAAAGTTTTTATTACTTAAACCTTGCAAATGCGTCATGTAGAATCTACCTGTACACTGGTTATGCTTGTACATACCTGGTAACTAGGTAATTGCCTATTTCCACGCATTTGGCCAATTTCCAATTGGATTTTATAATCCACGCGCGGGGTTTGAGGTTTAAACCTCAATTGGGCCTAACTCTCAAACTATACACAACACCTCAATTATAAGTCCATAATTGGTCCTTTCACATACAGTATGCATATATATCAAGTACATACGTGTGTAATGTGCATCTGTGACACGTGGGTGTGGCCAATTCTCACAAGTAATTGGTTCAAGGTGAAGGAGTAGGAATTTGGGGGTACTTCCAGTGAGGGACCCTACATTATTTTACATGAGGATTCAGAATATGACATAATATTCTAAGTTATCCTCAAGTTTTAGAAGTTATTCACACTTTCTGTAAAAAGTGGTTATTTATTTTAGTTCTAACTTATTTTTAAGGGTCCAGAACTTTGTTAAGGTTTTTGGGTAAAAATAAGGTTACTAGTTATTATTCTTACTTTTATGTGTTACTATGGTTACCTTATGATTATTCCTTATTATTATAGTTATTTCATGTCTATTTGGTATCAATTATTAGCATATGTACTATTTTGAGGGTTTGTACATATGGTAATAATGTTGTTTTTATTTTTCATGTATTTTCATTAATTTCTATATTACTAGTGTTGCTTTGTCAGGTTGTCTCTGACTCAGTAGCAAGCTGACATAATCCATGCTTTAAAGCATTTAATCCATGCTTTAAAGCATTTAATCCATGCTTTAAAGCATTTAATTCATCCGCCCCTTGTTCACTTAGTCCCGGTTATTGCGGCTTGTTGCAGTGATGATGAGACCGATGTTGAAGCACCTAACTTAGCCAGCACCTCCAACCAACAGTGGGCAGATACGTTACTTTACGTTACAGCAGGGTTATTGGATAACATAACTTGTTTTTAGTTATCCACTTGTGGTGTTTTTGTAACGTAACTAAATTTGGCTGTAATTTAACGTAACATAACTTTTCTATTTTACATTTTTAATTTTTCTTGGGTAATGTAACCTTCTGGGGTTATGTTTTCTGTGTGATGTCATGTTGAAAGTTTTGTTGAATGCAAAGTGAATCTAGATTAATGGTTAAAGACTCCCTTACCTGTGCAGTGCAAGGTTGAGGTTGTGGGTTCAACCCCCACTCTGGTCAACCTCTGAACTGGCTATATGGGGAAACAACACTTGGCAAACAGTTGATTGGACAAATTGAGCACAGTGTCTTGCTCATATTGTCAAAACAGTCACTGGTCAAAGTTTCACCTGCTAATTTACATGTCAAGTTACACAAAAGTTATCCAAAATCGGTAAAAAAGTAACATAACCTGGTTTTGCATAAAATACTTGGGAACGTAACTAGAATAGAAGTTGCCCCCTTGGTGAAAAAGGTATCGTAACTAAAATAAAGATATCTGTAACTAGCAGATAACGTAACGTAAAAAGTTACGTTACAAGCATAGTTCTCCATTTGGAGAACATATCTGCCCACTGTTGCTCCAACGCTAATCAGGGATCCAAAACCAAACGGAAGGGCTGTGTAGTTCTTTGCTTACCATGGCAACATGTGCAATTTGAGCGCATCATGATTGCTCTGGATTGACTCAAGGCCAAGAACCATGAATACTCTGTCACAAAACCTAATACCCCACCCCCACCGCCGCGTAGGCGGTTGGCACAACCCAAGGACAGTCTGCTACCATATCCCAAGGGTCTCCCAATCACATTTTATGATGAGGAATGGTTGAAATCTTTATCCACTTAGAGCATCTCTAACGGTCTGGAGGTGGATTGCTCCCCCCCTAGCAGCCCGCAACTGCATGTCCAAAACGTTCACATGTCTTTCACAAATGTAAAAATAATGGAATGTCCATCTGAGCGGGGATGGATGGGCTTGGACCAAGAAGATTGGTTGAGTACCGGTCACTACGACGGCTTGCCGTTTTGAATCTATAGCTGCACCCCACATGTTCCGTTTCCTACTTCTCCATTGATTCCAATGACAACATGGACCCCATTGACCCCATTGAACTCATGCAATGGCACAACAATGACAAAGAAATAATTGCCTCTCTTCAAGCTACTATATTGCTCTTTTTACAAAGAAGATCAGCAAAACCAAAGCACGGAGGTTCAAAATTTGGTAGAAAGGAAATTGACCGCAACTGACTTCAAGGTCATAATCAGCTGTACAACAATTATTTTCAGATTATCCAACATACCTGGAGAACATTTTTTGACGTCGTTTCCGGATGCGAAACAGTCTATTTCTCAAGATAGTGTCTGCAATTGTCAAAGAAGATCACTATTTTGCTCAGAAACTGGATGCGACACATTGACTAGGATTCTCTGCATTACAGAAAGCCACGGCGGCAATGAGGATGCTGGCATATGGATACAGTGCTGATTCATTTGATGAGTATCTTCGAATAAGTCAGTTATAATATCTATCTCCATTTTCTATGTGACTATGCATCTGAGATAATATTGATTTCTTTCTAAATAAGGCAAAAGTACATCATTGGAAACACTCAAGCGCTTCTGACACTGTTCAGCTATTATTAGCATCTACGCCAAGGAGTATCTACGGCAGCCAAACAAGGAAGACACCGCCCGGATTCTAGCGGTTTCTGGAGAGCGAGGCTTCCCAGGTATGAGGGGATCCCTTGATTGTATGCACTGGCGCTGGAAGAACTGCCCTATTGCAGATCACGGTCAATACATGGGCAAAGAAAAAGAACCAACTGTTATTCTTGAGGCCGTTGCCACCCACGATTTATGGATATGGCATGCTTTCTTTGGCCTTCCCGGAACTCTGAATGATATCACTGTTCTTGATCGATCACCTATCTTCCAACAACTTCAAGATGGTCAAGGTCTCCCAATTGAGTTTACAGTTAATGGAAATGAATACCATCAGGGTCAATACCTCACCGATGGAATTTATCCAAAATACGTGACTTTAATCCAATCAATATCAGCTCCCCACGGTCCAAAAAATAAGCACTACGCAAAGATGCAAGAGGCGTATAGAAAGGACGTTGAACGGGCTTTTGGAGTGTTACAAGCTTGTTATGCAATCATCAAACACCCCGGTTGTCTTTGGCAGCAATCTGAGCTTGCTTCAATCATGAAAACTGTCATCATACTCCATAACATGACGATTGAAGATGAGGAGGGAACTGAATACCAAAACAACTTTAATTATCATCAAGTTCCACGCACTCAAGCCTCAATCTTGACAAACCCAAACGCCGACACCAGCTTTGATGCATTTCTTAATCGCTACCAAGCAATACAAGACATTCATGGCCATAACTGTTTGAAGGCCGATCTAATTGAACATCTATGGAAGAAGCTTGGAATGCAGGAAAGCTAATCTCCTTTCACTTGTTCTTGTTTTTCATCTTCATGATCATCGCATGTTTCTTGTTATCATTCTCTCTCACTTGCTTTTGTCACTAGCAGTTGTTTTTCTCCTTGCTTTCTCCATCTTGTGCTTCTCATTCTTGCTTTTCTCAATTCAATTGAAATTCATAAGCCGTTGTGTTTGTTATTTTTTTTTGCTATTTTAAGAAGAAATCACTGGAAAAAAAAGAAAAAGATTGTGTGTTGAACAAGAAGCAATAGATTAACACCAACAGAATAGACCACAGCTCGCGCGATCCGCATGGGGATAGGCAATCAGGTTACACCCATTTAACATGGGTTTACACCCATTAAACATGGGTTTACACCCATTTAACATGGGTTTACACCCATTTAACATGGGTTTACACCCATTTAACATGGGTTTACACCCATTTAACATGGGTTTACACCCATTTAACATGGGTTTACACCCATTTAACATGGGTTTACACCCATTTAACATGGGTTTACACCCATTTAACATGGGTTTACACCCATTTAACATGGGTTTACACCCATTTAACATGGGTTTACACCCATTTAACATGGGTTTACACCCATTTAACATGGGTTTACACCCATTTAACATGGGTTTACACCCATTTAACATGGGTTTACACCCATTTAACATGGGTTTACACCCATTTAACATGGGTTTACACCCATTTAACATGGGTTTACACCCATTTAACATGGGTTTACACCCATTTAACATGGGTTTACACCCATTTAACATGGGTTTACACCCATTTAACATGGGTTTACACCCATTTAACATGGGTTTACACCCATTTAACATGGGTTTACACCCATTTAACATGGGTTTACACCCATTTAACATGGGTTTACACCCATTTAACATGGGTTTACACCCATTTAACATGGGTTTACACCCATTTAACATGGGTTTACACCCATTTAACATGGGTTTACACCCATTTAACATGGGTTTACACCCATTTAACATGGGTTTACACCCATTTAACATGGGTTTACACCCATTTACCTGGGTTTACACCCATTTAACATGGGTTTACACCCATTTACCTGGGTTTAAACCCATTTACATGGGTTTACACCCATTTACATGGGTTTACACCCATTTAACATGGGTTTACACCCATTTACCTGGGTTTAAACCCATTTAACATGGGTAAGCTGATTCATTATTTCTTTTTGAGAATTAGGTCCATCCTCAGGGCAATTAATGGTAAAGTTGCAGCTAACACATTGAGTTCTAGGTGGGACTTCTGGATTGAATTCTTCCAATG
Source organism: Puccinia coronata f. sp. avenae (assembly GCA_002873125.1). Lineage (NCBI taxonomy): Eukaryota > Fungi > Basidiomycota > Pucciniomycetes > Pucciniales > Pucciniaceae > Puccinia > Puccinia coronata. The sequence continues at coordinate 29,616 of PGCI01000166.1, read as the reverse complement.
TATCCAATTCAAAGTTAGAACCAAAGCTGGGTTCTAATTCTTCAAGAATTCCAAGGGAGGAATGGACCTCTGGGGCAATTTCTGTTTCTTGCTGAATCTGAGTTCCAGTTGGTACTTTGATTAATCCTGGCTTTTTTTGTCCTTTCTTTATTTGATACTCTTCCACTACCATCTTCATAGGTCTGTTTCTGTCAAAAGGGATTGATGATCCATCAGGTAGTTTGAAATCTCTTCCATCCTTTTTCACTCTCCCTTGAATCTCATCCAGATTGGCCAAATTACATCTTCCAGTAGGGTGTCCTTGCATATGACAATACTGACAGATAAATGTTTCTGGGGGTCTTGTGAATTGAGCGGGAGCATAAGGGACATGGCTGGACTGATAAAGGGTAGTGGGTTTCTTCTGTACATTCCAATTGGCCAAAGTTTTGGTGATTTCTTCTATGGCTTTTTCTGGATTTGCAGGTGGTTTAGTTGGAGTTGGTTGAGTAGTTTTGGCTGGGTTGATACCCTTTTTGATGTTCTTTCTTCTTTCCATCACTGAAGCAGTTTGGACTTCCCTGTGGATGTAAGTGAAGAGGGTAGCTGTGTCTGGAAGAATATCTCCTCCATCTTTAGAAACTAACATCTTGTTGTCCCTGATAAGTTCTCTGGTGACAGTAACCTCCAACTCTGGGCTCAAGGTTTCCAATAGATTTTCCCTGAAGTCTTCCAAGTTGGTGACATATCCCATCCTTCTGAGGTAGTGAGTGATGTTCTCATATTTGGACCTAAACATTTTGAAGTCTTCCAAGGTCTTGATTCCACCATTGTCTGACTGAGCCTTTATTAAGTCCTTTAGATCCTTTCTAGTATATTTGACCAAGGCCAGGGAACTTCCAAACCTGTTAAGCAGCTGTCTCTTCAGGACTTCCCAGTTTCTATCTTCATATCCTGACATTTCTTCCACCTCCTCCTTCAAATCAGCTCCAATGATAAAGGGCACAATCTGCTTAGCTAGGTCCCTTTCACTGGCCCCATCTGTGTCCGCGGCATCTTCATATCTTCTGATAAAGGTCTTGATAGTCATGTTGGTACCATCAAAGAAAAGGTTCTTATCCATGGGCTTGATTTTGACTGATTTGATCTTCCCTCCTTGATAAGCTGGCATGACAGGCTCCTTTTCCAGAAAGTGGGTGGTGACTTGAGTCTTGATTGATTCCTTCTTATTATAAGAGGAGACTACAGAAGGTGGGGGAGTTTTGATACCTCTAAGGATTGAGGGTGCTAATTCAGAGCTTTCTGAGGACTGCTCCTTTTGTTCTCTGTAGTTCTTGAAGGCAGGGATTTCTAGATCTGCCATGTTGATTTTTGGCATACCGTGAAAGGAGTTTCTTCTGTTGTTGTTAGATGGTGACATTGTTCTAGGTTGTTGGTGAGTTGTGTAGTTATATTATAAAAGAGTAATTGTTGAAATGTTGATGACTAAAATCTGTTGATCTTCAGGCCACTGTTGGGACACCACTTGTGGAACTACTCTGGGGAAGAATAGAGCTTGAGAGGGATGAGTGCTTGAAGGGCTGCCTCTCTTTGGTAGCTGGGAGAGTTGAAGTTGACAAGAATAAGAGTATGGACTCTTAAAGAAAAGTGTGGCTGATGAGGATGTGTGAGGTAATTTAGTAAGGGTTTATAATTTATATGTCCAATCAGGATGTGTTCAAGCTGATGGAATGGCTTAATAATTCTCCAGAATGTATTCAAACTGGGGCAGGTAATAGGTATTTATATTATATATTTCTCTACACTGTATTCAGAGATAGAGCTTACTATGGTACCAGATGTATTCAACTGATGACTATAGGATCAGGGGATGTGTACTTACAAGCTGATGATGTAGACAGTCTGATGAGGAGAGAAATGAGGAGGGAGGAAACAGGCTCTTTATATATCCTTTGGGAGGGAAATAGAGGAATGGCCAAAATGTGGTTGAGGAAATGAGAAGGTGAGAGTATAAATCAACTAGAAGAGTCAAAAATGGCTGACTTGTGGTTGATGGAAGAAAATGGAACAATGGAATGAGTAGAAAATGAATCAAAACTGGCTGAGTTGTGGTTGGTGGAATATAATGACATCATAGAATTAATATAATAGTGGAAAATACAAAAGAACAGAGGCTGAACTGTGATTGATGGAATACAATGGAACATGTGGAAAATTATAGAGGAAAGAGGGCTTAAATGAAGAGAAAATATTCAAAGGGGGGCTTGGCAGAACTTGAGGTTAACTTGTGGTTGAATTGTTGTGTGTGACAGGTGTGTGATTGTGTTGTGTTTGATTGATCCTGATTTGGGGCCTGGGTGCTTGATTTATTTCTGTAACCCCCTTGAGCCTTGGCCATCTGTGCTTTTGACCACATAATTAACCCCTCAAAATTTTTATTTATTCAGGGTTGGCTTACCACAACGTGTGAGGGCCTGCTTGCCGAGCAGGCAGCAACCTGCTCAGCAAGTAGCTTGCAAACTGCTCAGCAAGTAGCTTGCAACCTGCTCAGCAAGCAGGCTGCAACCTTCTTGGCAAGCAGGCTGCAACCTGGCCGGGAAGCAGGTAGCAGGTTGCAGCCTGCTTGCCAAGCAGGGAGCAGGTTGCAACGTACAGCCTGCTACCCTCTTGGCGAGCAGGTTGCAGCCTGCTACCTGCTTGCGGAGCAGGTTGCAAGCTGCTTGCCGAGCAGGTTGCAAGCTGCTTGCCGAGCAGGTTGCAGGTTGCTTGCTTGGCGAGCAGGTAGCAGCCTGCAACCTGCTCACCAAGCAGGTAACCGCAGGCAACCTGCTCACCAAGAAGGTTTTTGTCAGCCTCTGTAATGCCAAGGGCTAGTAACTTTTAGCTACACAAGGTGATAAGGGTTCAAAATAAGGGTAGAGTAGGATAATTTCACGTAGAAAAGTAGTAGGAAAGAAATAAAAAGAATATAATTCTTTTTTATACAGGGGCCTGCTGGCGTAGGGGTGTTTGTAGGTGCCCTCTAAATCAGAGATCTGCTAAGCAGGTTGGTATCTGATTAAGCAAACAATGGGTTTCTGCGTAACAGAAGGTGGTACCAAAGTGCTTTTCCAATTAAGGAACCAGAATGGGGACAGAAGGATGAAAGAAGTACTCACTATTGCTTCTTTCAAGCCAAAAGGCCACGTAGGGGGGTGAAGTAGAGCTGCTGGGTAGATTGAAGGGTTTCTGCGCAGGAGCTGGACACATAGGATGGTTGATTTAAAGAGAACACCACGGATAAAACAGGCAAAACAGGGCAGAGTAACTGAAATAAGGACAGGACACGGCGTAACTGATTGACTGTAATAATAATTGATGATCATGAACAACTTTTGGCGTGGAAAGAGGGCTCTATATATACTAATTTCACTCATAGTGGAGGACCTTTCTGCCTGTGTGCGTGTAGTAACTGGTTTTTAGCGGAATGTGGCCAATTTGGGAGATTGGCACTAACAAGGCTCATCCCAATGACACTGCTGGTCATTAATTCAGCGTCACAAGTGCTTTCCATGACCTTAATAACCTATTTAGTCATTGTAACTAAGTTACATAACAACACTGACATGTGATTGTATCTGAAATGGGCCACAAATGACGCAAATGGGCCACAAATGGCTAAGGCCAATCATTAAAGGCCACGCTGGCTATGTTACTCTTATGTATTCAAGGTTTTTATTAATAAAACCTTGTAAATAAACCACGTAGAATCTACTTTTACCCTAGTTACACTTGTACATATGTGGTAACTAGGGAATTAGCTATTTCCACGCATTTGGCCAATTTCCAATTGGATTGTATAATCCACGCGCGGGGTTGGAGGTTTAAACCCCAATTGGGCCTAACTCCCAAACTATACACAACACCTCAATTATAAGTCCATAATTGGTCATTTCACATATATTATGCATTTATAACAAGTACCTACGTGTGTAATGTCTGTGTGACATATGTTTGTGGCCAATTCTTACGGGTAATTGGTTCAAGGTGAAGGAGTAGGAATTTAGGGGTACTTCCAGTGAGGGACCCTACATTAATTTGCATGAGAATTCAGAATATAACATCATATTCTAAATTATCCTCAAGGTTTAGAATTTATTTAGTACTTTTGTAAAAAGTAGTGGTTATTTTAATTCATTACTTATTTTTATGGTGCCAGGACTTTGCTAAGCTTATTGGATAAAAATGAGTAAACTGAGTTTTTGGTGCATTATTAATCATATAAGTGGGTCTTAATACTGTAGTAATAATGTCTCTTTTTAGGTTACTTTTGTCAGGTTGGCTCTGTCATAGTAGCAAGCTGAAAGTTTTAGCCTGCAAGCTGCTTTCCAACAAGGGAGCAGCCTGTAACCTGCTCGCCGAGCAGGTTGCCGACTTTTCCCTGCTTGGTGAGCAGGATTCAGGCTGCTACCTGCTCGGCGATCCCTGCTCATTCTGATCCTTCGGCAAAGTAGCCCCTCCATTCATTAAAATTCAATATTAGTTAGTTGCCGCCACAATCAACCAATCCAAATAACAATCCCCTACATTTCAAAATACGAGTCTCCGCAATAGATCTCCCCTTTTGATACATGATTTCTTTCACTAAGGCTGCAACCTGCTTGGCGAGCAGGTTGCAGGCTGCAAACTGCTCAGCGAGCAGGTTGCAGCCTCCAAACTGCTTTACGGCGACACGACCCGTTGGAGAGCAGCCGGCCATCATGCAGACAGGTGTGTGCAGGAACTTGTCGGACAGGTCAGTCCGACAAGTACTGACTTGTCAAACTAACCCACCTGACAAGTCAGACTCGTCAAACCTGCCAGTCCGACGGGTCACATTCGTTGGACGAACCTGCCCAACGAGTGAACATGTCGGGCAGCTTGTCCGACCAGATGACCCGTCAGAGATGTCCACCCGACTTGTGCAAACTGGTCGGACAAGCACGTCCGATATATGGTCGGCCCGTGCTGTCTGACTAGCTGGTCCAACCACTGGTTGGACGGCCCCACTCGACCTTGAGACAAGCTGGGCAGTCCGACAAGTGGTCAAGCCTGGCTGCTTAAGGACCCATTGAGCAGGGGGGTCCAACCTCTAGTCAGACACGGGCCACCAACAGGTGGGATCAACCACCTGTTGGACTACATCCTCCGACAATTGGTCGGACGGGCCTGTCCAAGGTTTTGTCGGACAGGCCTGTCCGACGAAATAACTGATGCAGTGCAGGTGTGATAGTAACACACATTTTGACAGTCAAGATTGGGCTTCACCCATCAAAATTTCACAAATTACCTATTTTTCCTGTGTTTTCTCAGGAAAAGAGACCCTTGAACATAGTGAAACAAAAACATAGATATGGCAAATCGATGCCCCTGAGCCAAGCTTTGATTTTCATATAGTTTTGTGGTAGTGTCATGTGTTTTGTCTGTCAAGATTTGGCTTCACGTATCAAAATTTCACAAATTACCTATTTTTCCTGCATCTTCCTAGGCAAAAAGACCCTGGCACATGGTGAACCAAAAACATAGATATGGCAAATTGATTTCTTCAATTCAAGGGTTGATTTTCATCAAGTGGTGTGGCAGTATCATGCCTTTTGCCTGTCACAATTTGGCTTCACACATCAAACTTTCACAAATTGCCAATTTTTTCTGTCTTTCCTCATGAAAAAGGACCCTTGCACATGGTGAATCAAAAACATAGATATGGACAATTGATATCTGTGAGTCAATTTTCATTCTTGATATAGTGGTGTGGTATTATAACATGTTTTACCTGTCAAGATTTGGCTTCATGCATGAATACTTCGCAAATTACCTTTTTTTCAGTGTTTTCTCAGGAAAAAAGACCCTCGCACATGGTGAAACAAAAAAATAGATATAGAAAATTGATGCCTGTGAGACAAGGTTTGATTTTTATATAGTGGTGTGGTATTCTTACGTGTTTTGCTTGTCAAGATTTAACTTCACACGTCAAAATTTCACAAATTACCTGTTTTTTCTGCATTTTCTCAGGAAAAAAGACCCTTGCACATGGAGAATCAAAAATGTAGATATGGCCAATTGATGCCTGTGAGCCAAGGATTGATTTGAATCTAGTGGTGTGGTAGTATCATGCCTTTTGCCTGTCAAGGTTGGCCTTCAGGCATCAAAATTTCACAAATTCCCTTTTTATCCCATGTTTTCTCAGGAAAAAAAACCTTTGCACATGGTGAATCAAAAACACAGATATAGCCAATTGATGCCTCCTGTGAGCCAAAGTTTGATTCTCACATAGCTGTGTGGTAGTATCACGTGTTTTGCCTGTCAAGATTTGGCTTTGCACATGAAAATTTCCCAAATTACCCATTTTTTCTGCTCTTTCTCAGGAACAAAAACCCTTTCACATGGTGAATGAAAAATTTAGATATGGCCAATTGATGTGTCAGAGTCAAGGGTTGATTTGAATATAGTGGTGTGGTATTATCATGCCTTTTGCCTGTAAAGATTTTGCTCCACGCATCAAAATTTCAGAAATTACCAATTTTTCCCGTGTTTTCTCACAAAGAAGACCCTTGCACATGGTGAATCAAAGACATAGATACTTCCAATTGATTCCTGTGAGCCAAGGTTTGATTTTCATATAGTTGAGTGGTAGTATCGCGTGTTTTGCGGGTCAAGATTTGGCTTCACGCATGGATATGTCAAAAATCACCTTTTTTTTCTGCCTTTTCTCAGGAAAAAAGACTCTTTCACACGGTGAAAAAAAAGATATAGACAATTGATGCCTGTGAGCCAAGGTTTGATTTTCATATACACTACAAACATTTGTAATTTCACCTAAAGAAAAAACTACTGTTTGGGTTAAGCAAAATGTTAACTTTTTTCAACAAAATGGCTCAGTAATAAAAATTGAGCAAAACTGAGCATGCTCAGCAAAATCCCCCAAAGTTGCCATAATGAATAAAAATCATTTCCGCTCAGTTTCTAAAAAAAAAAAAAAATTGCTGAGCATGCTCAGTAAAGCTTATTTTTCACTTCTGACCATTTTCTGTAAAATTGGGTATATGTTTTGCCCATCCCAATTTTACATTTTCTTTCTGGGCAGAGTTGCAAATGTTTGTAGTGATAGTGGTGTGGTATGATTGCGTTTTTTACCTGTCAAGATTTGGCTTCATGCATCAAAATTTCACAAATTACCTCTTTTTCCTGTGTTTTCTCAGGAAAAAAGACCCTTGCACATGGTGGATCAGAAACAACAATATTGCCAATTCATGCCTGCAAGCCAAGGTTTGATTTTAATGTGGTGGTGTGATAGTATCATGCCTTTTCCCTGTCAAGATTGGGCTTCACGCATCAAAATTTCACAAATTCCCTATTCATCCTGTGTTTTCTCAGGAAAAATGACCCTTGCACATGGTGAATCAAAAACACAGATATAACCAATTGAGGCCTCTGAGTCAGGTTTTCATTTACATACAGTGGTGTTGTAAAATTGCGCCTTTTGCCTGTCAAGACTTGGCTTCACGCATCAAAAGTTCACAAATTACCCATTTTTTCTGCATTTTCTCAGGAACAAAGACCCTTTCACATGGTCAATCAAAAACATTGACCAATTGATGCCTGTGAGCCAAGATTTCATTTGCATATAGTGTTGACGCAGTATCATGCCTTTTGCCTGTCAAGATTGGGCTTTGTGCATGAAAAATCCATTGATTCACCATGTGCAAGGGTCTTTTTTTGTGAGAAAACACAGGAAAAATGGGTAATTTGTGAAATTTTGATGCGTGAAGCAAAATCTCAACAGGCAAAGACATGATACTACCACACCAGTATATGCAAATCAAACCTTGACTCTGATACATCAATTGGCCATATCTGCATTTTTCATTCACAATGTGAAAGGGTCTCTGTTCCTGAGAAAAAGCAGAAAAAACGGGTAATTTGGGAAATTTCCGTGTGCAAAGCCAAACCTTGACAGGCAAAACACATGATACTACCACACAACTATGTGCAAATCAAACCTTGGCTCACAGAGGGTATCAATTGGATATGTCTATGTTTTTGATACACCATGTCCAAGGGTATATTTTCCTGAGAAAACACAGGATAAATAGGGAATTTGTGAAATTTTGATGCCTGAGCCCAATCTTGACAGGCAAACGGCATGATACTACCACACCACTATGGAAAAATCATCAATCGATTCAGCGGCATCAATTGGCTATATCTATATTTTTGATTCACCATGTGCAAGTGTCTTTTTTCCTGAGAAAACGTGGGAAAAGTAGATCATTTGTGAAATTTTGATGCGTGAAGCCAAATCTTGACAGGCAAACGGCATGATACTACCACACAACTTTATGCAAATCAACACTTGACTATGATCCATCAATTTTCCATACCTATGTTGTTGATTCACCATGTGAAAGGGTCTTTTTTCCTGGGAAAACACGGGAAAAATAGGTAATTTGTGAAATTTTGATGCGTGAGGCCCAATTTTGACAGGCAAAGGCATGATACTACCACACAACTATATGAAAATCCAACCTTCGCTCACAGGAATCAATTGGCCACATCTATGTTTTTGATTCCCCGTGTGGAAGGGTCTTTTTTCATGAGAAAATGAAGAAAAAGTGGGTAATTTGTGAAATTTTGATGTGTGAAGCCAAATCTTGACAGGCAAACACGCATTAAAACTACCACACCACTATATATAAATCAAACCTTGGCTCACAGGCATCAATTTTCTATATCTATTGTTTTTTTTTCATCATGTGCAAGGCACTTTTTTCCTGAGAAAACACAGAAAAAAAAGGTGATTTGTGAAATATTCATGGGTGAAGCCAAAACTTGACAGGAAAAACACATGATACTACCACAAAAATATATGCAAATCAAATCCTGGCTCACAGGAATTAATTTGCCATATCTATGGTTTTGATTCACTGTGTGCAAGGGTCTTTTTTCATGAGAAAACACAGAAAAAGAGGGTAATTTGTGACATTTCAATGCGTGAAGCCACATCTTAACAGGCAAAAGGTGTGATAATGCCACAACATTATATTCCAATCAACCCTTGTCTCAGAGGAACCAATTAGACATATCTAGGTTTTTGATTCACCATGTGCAAGGGTCTTTTTTTCTGAGAAAACACAGGAAAAATAGGTAATTCAATTGTGAAATTTTGCTGCATGAAGCCAAATCTTCACAGGCAAAACATGTGCTACTACCACACCACTATATGCAAATGAAACCTTGGCTCAGGTGCATCAATTTTCCATATTGATGTTTTTGATTCACCATGTTCAAGATTCTTTTGTGCTGAGAAAACACAGGAAAAATAGGTAATTTGTGAAATTTTGATGTGTGAAGCCTAATTTTGACAGGCAAAGTGTGTGATACTATCAAACCACTATATGAAAATCAAGCCTTGGCTCAAAGGCATCAATTGGTCATATCTATGTTTCTGATTTACCATGTGAAAGGGTCTTTTTTCCTGAGAAAACATGGGAAAATAGGTAATTTGTAAAATTTTGATGCATGAAGCCCAATCATGACAGGCACAAGGCATGATACTATCACACCAATATAATCAAATCATCACTTGACTCAGAGGCATCAATGGGCTATATCTATGTTTTTGATTCACCAAGTGCAAGGGTTTTTTTTTCCTGGGAAAACATGGGAAAAATAGATAATTTGTGAAATTTTGATGCGCAAAGCCCAATCTTGATAGGCAAAAGGAATGAGACTAAAGGTTTTGCCACAATGGCAGGATTATAAAAGTGAGACGGATTATAAAAGTTAGACCCTAGAGCACCAACTGCGGAAACCACTTGTGACAACAAGCCTTTTGGTTGTTGGTGACTGTTGGGTACTTTTGCATTTGAGAACAGAAATGGATGGTAGTGGGGTTGCATGGCGTCACAGTGCGGGGTTCAGAAAAGGCTGGGAATGGTGTAAATGGATTTCTGCAGGGAGGAACCGGCAGATGAGAAAGGGAGTTTGGAAAATACAAAGGACAGTATCTTTGTGTGACATCAGGGAGCAGAGGGCAGCAAAAGGAGGAAAACTGAATCAGCTTGTCCCAGTGCATTGCCACATGGGGTGCTTGACCTGATTGACAAGTGCAACAAAATTTCTGAAATCCATGCAAAACATTTGTGCTAATGTTTTGGATGGTCTTCAGATTGCCTTGGAAAGTTGTCCACATTAATACAGATGTTTTGCATGGATTTTACCAATTTTGTTGCACTTGTTGATCAGGTCAAGCACTTTTTGTGGCAATGCACTGAGACAGCCCCTGGTTGAGGCACCGCAATAATAACTTCCTCAAATGCCTGCAGTTGACATGTGGCATCTTGAGTATTACTGAAGACCTTTGTTGATGCAAGCTTGGAGTGAGGTAAGCTTCACTGCTGGCATTGATTGGTCAAACACGGCTGGTTGAGAAGTTCTTGAACAGACGTCTTTGACCAGTGATTGGACAGGCACGGTCTGACCAAAGCCCTTGCCAGCCAGTTGGATGGGCCTGTCCAATAGGTTTGACTGCAACCAGTCACCACCAGCCAGGAACTGATTGGGCAGATCTGCTTGAATGGCCAGCATGGGCTTTGGTTGGACGGTGCATGTCCAAGATCACTGGTTGAACATGTCTGTCTGAGCACTGCTTGACCAGCCATGTTTGACTGGTCAATGCTGACAGTGGTTACAACAGTGTCATCTTGTGATACAGTAGTGATATGATGTTAGTATCTTGTAATATGACAGTGCTCTGATATTGTTATATTGGGATATGACAGTTATATGATATGGTGATATGGTGATGTTATATGAGGGTGGTTTGAAAAAGTTGACCACTACGAGATATCCCGTATATCCCGTAATGTCTTACTCAGTATCCCGTACGGCATATGTTGTAGGGTATTCCAACCATTTTACATGGGTTTCCACCCATTTTGAATGGGTTTCCACCCATTGTACATGGGTTTCCACCCATTTAACATGGGTTTCCACCCATTTAACATGGGTTTCCACCCATTTAACATGGGTTTCCACCCATTTTACATGGGTTTCCACCCATTTAACATGGGTTTCCACCCATTTTACATGGGTTTCCACCCATTTAACATGGGTTTCCACCCATTATACATGGGTTTCCACCCATTTAACATGGGTTTCCACCCATTTAACATGGGTTTCCACCCATTTAACATGGGTTTCCACCCATTTAACATGGGTTTCCACCCATTTAACATGGGTTTCCACCCAGTTCACATGGGTTTCCACCCATTTAACATGGGTTTCCACCCAGTTCACATGGGTTTCCACCCATTTTACATGGGTTGACATCCATTTAACATGGGTTGACACCCATTTAACATGGGTTTCCACCCATTTAACATGGGTTGACACCCATTTAACATGGGTTGACACCCATTTAACATGGGTTGACACCCATTTAACATGGGTTTCCACCCATTTAACATGGGTTTCCACCCATTTAACATGGGTTGACACCCATTTAACATGGGTCGACACCCATTTAACATGGGTTGACACCCATTTAACATGGGTTGACACCCATTTAACATGGGTTGACACCCATTTAACATGGGTTGACACCCATTTAACATGGGTTGACGCCCATTTAACATGGGTTGACGCCCATTAAACATGGGTTGACACCCATTTAACATGGGTTGACACCCATTTAACATGGGTTGACACCCATTTAACATGGGTTGACACCCATTTAACATGGGTTGACACCCATTTAACATGGGTTGACACCCATTTACCATGGGTTGACACCCATTTAACATGGGTTGATGCCCATTTAACATGGGTTGACACCCATTTTACATGGGTTGACACCCATTTAACATGGGTTGATGCCCATTTAACATGGGTTGAAACCCATTCAACATGGGTTGACACCCATTTGTCATGGGTTGACACCCATGCTAAGTGTGTGTAAGCCTAAATCATTTCATGCACAATGTTATCTGTGCATGCACTTGTAGAAGAACAAGAAGGAAAGAGAAAATGGTTGGGAATGTAGATGGTAAAAAAAACTCTTGAACAGAATCGCGACATCATCAATCTTGTTCCTTGAGCCAAAAACAAAAGATGAAAAAAGCTGTTCTACAACAATTGGGAGGTTCAGCGCAACAAATGTTTGACGACCTCGGTGAGCAACGGCGTGAGTGTTGGCATGATGATGAGATGGGTTGGTTTGATATCCTTATGGTTGCATGGGCCTGGGGTCCTCCCCCCCTCCTTGTTTAGATGGAAGTTCAAGTTGATTGACTCACCATAGTAATGTAATGTTGCAGATACGCTGATAAAGGACCCCTGGCTTGCCTTTATTTGGGGCAAGGTCTCTTTGACAGTGTTGTCTACGGAGCAACAATTTGTCAGCATAGGGGTGAATGGCCATTGGGAGAATGACTCAGTTTGGCTTACATGTTCCTAACTGAAAAACGCCCAAAAAGGCTTGGAAAGATCTCAGCGGGGTTCACAAGTCAATCAATGAAGCAGCCTACCAAGTCAATCTTGACCACCAATTTGAAGGCATTGGAGCTCAGCTGACTGATAGGACAGAGGAAATTTCCAGCAGCACCTGAGACCACAAAGTCAATTTTTCCAAATTTGGCGATGTATTTTGCGACCGCCCGACTTGCTTGAGAGTGCTCAAGAAATTGGGGAGCTATGTTGGGTGCTAGGGCTCCGGGTCACGTGCATCCAGCCGTTACGAGACGTGATCAAGTTCAGTATGCCGGTCTTGGATGGCGTGGAGAAGGCCATGCGGCTCTTCCCCGTCATGGACACCCTTGACACGGACCTCTTGCTGGTCTGCTCCTCCTCTGTCCCCCTCAACCAGCTCAACCCCTCCACCAAATCCGCCATTGCTCATTGGTCCCATTGTTTGAGCTGTGTTCACCACCACAAGAAATTAACATGTATCAGGCAGGATCAGTGAGCTGAATGATGATCTCCAGAAGCAGCAAGTGTCTTGGACAGGAAGAACGGAGAGGCGTACATACCGCCCATGAGAGACCAAGGAAGGAAATGAGCAGATTGGCGCCAGCACTGGCGTCGATGAAGAACGGCCATAAGGAGGGAATAGAAGAGCAGGCCGAGTGTCCACAAGTCTTGTGGGGTGATGTATGCAAGGGTTTGGCGGAGGTGGTTCCAGTGTTTGCCGCGGCGGGTGGTCAAGTAGATTGTGGTTCCCAGGGTGGCCATGAAGGGGAGGAGGAGAGCGGCGAGTAGAGTGACGATGCTGTTAATATTCTCGACATTTTTGTTTCATTTTTCTTATTTATTTATTTATTTATACTCAAGAGAGGTTACTAAAGAGAGGCATGGTGTCACTCAACTTGGACTTGTTCTATTGAATTTTTCTGTGCACCGCTGCAGAAGATTCAGATCACATAGAGAAATTTTAACAACACACCAAGGAGTGGTTCAAAAGCCAAGAAGGAGGCGAGTATTATCAGTGAAAATTATGGAGTACAGCGCCGTCATGGAAGCGGTTGAGCGCTAAAAATTGAGTACTTGCCTGGTAGAGGCCGCGCCAATGGATAGTCAATCCGACTTTCATCTGATTAATGACAGTGATTTCCAATTGATCACCTTCATTTGCCTGAAAAGAAGGCAATCCAGACAGAATTTATTAGATTCAGGATGGTTTCCAACTTTCAGTCTGAATAGAAAAATAACTCTCTGACGTACCTGGATCAGTGGACCGGGTATCTGTCCATTTATGGCCAACACCGGCTCAGAAAACCATCTAAAGCGGTGGTGGATCCAGTGACATTGAAAGTGTATCTACGTGTTGTAGGTTTGTCGGTGATCTGGAAGTCTGGGCTAGCACAGACTCGTCGGACAGGCCATTTTGACAAGTACTAACTTGTCGGACAGGTCAGTTCAACGAGTACTGACTCGTTGAACTGACAAATCCGACGAGTTGGACTCATTGAACCTGCAGGTCCAACAGGTCACACTAGTCGGACCCGCACTTGTCGGACAAGCCTGCCCGACGAGTGGACATGTCGGGCAGCGGGTCCAAACAGATGACCTGTCGAACGTGTCTGCCCAACATGTGGGAATTGGTCGGACAGGCACGTCCGACATATGGTCGGCGCGTGGTGTCCGACTAGCTGGTCTGACCACTCGTCAGACGGCCCCACCCGACCTCGGGACAATCTGGGCAGTCCGACAAGTGGTCAAGCCTGCCTGCTCGATGACCCATCGAGCAGGCAGGCTCAACCACTTGTTGGACATGGGCCATCGACAGGTGGGACCGACCACCTGTCGGGCTAAATCCTCCGACCATTTGTCGGACGGGCCTGTCCGAGGTCTTGTCGGACAGACCTGCCCGACAAGATAATTGATGCAGTGAGGGTCATAGTCTCTGCCCTGTTTCATGGCAAGGACAAAATGATCATTCTTAGAATCATTAGGAGGCTCTTCATTTTCATTCAGAGGTGAAAGCTGGCTGTTGAGATCTTCTTTGTCACTAGCAGGGAAATATTTTAGGTGATCAATGCCCACTTCATTAATCCTATGTCTTCTTTTGGGGCATTCTCTGGAGAAATGCCCAGGTTTCTTGCAGAAATTACAAAGGTCTTTTCCCCTGTTGGCTGGGGCAGAAGTGGTTGGAGGCCTTTTGGAGTCGTTATCAGCCTTGCTAGGTTCAACTTTAGTGCTGGATGGGTTTTTCCTCCAATTGCTCCTGTTAAAGAGGTTGTAAGAGTTATTGGAACTAGGTTTAGAGTATTTCATTGCTCTATCCAATCCTTCTTCTATGATGATGACCATCTCTTCAAAATTCATCTCAGTGGCCTCTCTATTGTACCTGCTCTTAACAGCATGTTCTAAACTGCCAGGACACTGTTTGAGCACTTTCTCACAAATAAGGTATTCACTGAGTTCAGGCTGATAAGCCCTTAGTCTTTCTCTCTGAGTATTGAACCATTTATGGACTTTCTTATTGTCCATACTGAAGTAATCCTTCTCAAACTCTTGTTGCATCTTCCATCTCCAGTTGTGGGTACCAAATTTGTTTCTGATGGTGTTCTTCCACCAAGCCCAAGATCTGTTCTCATGGCTATCCCTTATTCCAATAAACCAATTCTTGGCAGTGTCAGTAAAAAGGGCTGTTAATCTACTGATAATCGTATGATCTAACATGCAGTAATCTTTTACAAAGACATCTATTTTTTTAATACATAACTCATGATCATAGGGGAGTTAACCAAAGAATTTCTCCCATTCACTAGTCTTAGGGATGGACTTCCAGAGTTCTTTCCTCATTTCTGGGTCAATGTTATCATGACAGATGTAAGGGAATTCAACTTGCCACGGAGAGGTCTGAGAAGAAGAGCTAGGCTTGGTTATAGAAGGGTGGGAATGCTCAGGTGGGACATGTTTGCTACGCAGTGGGGAAATGTCTCTCTTGGGCCCACTGGGAAAGCAAGGGGTCCTTATGTTCATCATAGGATTATTATATTGGACATAATTCTGATCCCTTTCAGGCGGAGTAGTGTCTTTAACTCTGTTATCTAACTTGACATTAATAGAGGACGTGATAGACGCAAGGTCTCCTAAGCGTCTCTTCATTTGCTCTAGGAGATTGAGTTCTCTCTTCTTACTCGCGGACAACTCTTGCTTCAGATCAAAGATCTGATCCCTTAGTTGTTCTTCTAGTTGATGAAACGTTGAAGACAGAGAATCAAGTTGTTTCTTGTGGACTGTATTAGTCCCTAAAAGGATTTCATGCAGGCTATCCAATCTGTCATTCAAGTAATCAGGAATATTTACAACGGTAGGGGCAGAGGGAGCAAATTTGGAAACATGCAGCATAACCTTTTGGAATAAAGAGGGAATGATTTCAGACCTGACAAGGTCTTTGACGGAAGAAGAAATAGACTCGGTCAGTCTGGAGACACAACTTTCCAGGAGATTGTCTGGGATATCGTCCAAGTTACGCGATAAGTTGGTAAGGAAGTTGGCGAATAGGTCCTTTAATCGGTCTTCAATCAGAAAAGGAGCTTCTGAAATGAATTCATGATTGATGTTATTAAGCATCCTTTCAACATGGGTGGAAGTAGGACTAACCTTGTTTCTCTGCAAAGGAGAGTTACTAATTGGGGAGGAAATTGGGGGTTGGCGGGTGCTTGGTTTTGACCTCTGCCTTGTCGTCAAGAGCCTCTGCCTTGTCCTCTGTGTTGAATAGCGTTCAGAGCTCTCTCCGCTTGGACAAAGAAGTTCCCTATCTCCATCATATTGGAGGTAGAGTCTTGGTTCTATTGGGTGTTGTTGTTCCTGCCCCTGCCTCTGTTCTGGTTGTTCCCGGGACGGGCGTAAGGGGTATACTGTCTGTGTTGGTGGCTTGTTTGTTGACGGTGCTCTGCCTGAGGGTGGTAGTCGTTTTGAGGATAGTAATCCCTTGGCTGGTTGTACTTGGGTTGATCAGTGTGGTACGTGTTGTACGGGTAACCCAAATGATGGGGAGGAATGAAGTTGTTGCTCACCCTCTGGGTATTTGGAGGGTAGGGATTGGCCTGTCCTAGTACGGATGGCTGCAAGTTTTCCTGCGGGGGTATAGTAGAAGCTAGGTTGTTCGATTGACTCAGGACGTTTGGCGGAGGGGGCGGAGGAAGGTAAGCGTTTGGCATGGCCGACCCTCCTGGAATTGACTTCAGGTAACCAATGTCCTCGACGGTTTGGTTTGATTGGTTTTGAACTAGGGGAGAACGCGTTGCCTCGGGATCCACTCTCATGGGAGAAGCCTGGGTCATTGACGATTTCAGCACTTCTAGTTTTTCTAACTCGTCCTTGGCACTCCACTGGTGAGACAAGGTCATCATTTGCTCAAGTCTGACCATCAATTGGAGGATTAGCTGACTGGTATGCGCTTGCATGAGGGTTGCTCTCATCAAGCCAAAGTTTTTTGGCTGCCCAAGCCTTCATGAAGAGGTTCCATTGGCAGTCAAGAGTCGAGGTCATGGCTTTCACTTCTTCGGATGATCAGGGGTCTGCGGAGCAAATGTCCAAAGGGGCTCTTCACCGCCAAAGGGGTTGTATTGGTTACAACCCCCCGCGGCTAGATCGGTGGCGGCAACCGATGTAACATCGGTCTACCAGACCGATGTTACATTGGCGGGTCCCACCGATACATTATGCCTTTGTTCTAATGTATCGGTGGGCCCGGCCAACATAAAATCGGTCTGGGCGACCGATGTAACATCGGTCGCCTCTGGCCGACGTTACCGCGGGGGGTTGTAACCAATACAACCCCTTTTGCAGTGCTTGGCCCTAGAGAAGTCTCCGTTTCCGTTGGCGAAAGAGATGAGTGGGGCAGTGGATTCTCTTTCTCTATTGGCTGAGGAGCTGGGGTGGTGCTGTTGGATACCGCTGTGCGAGAAGCTGCCGGGGACCCTTTGGGTGGGAGAGATAGTCCCTTGTCTTGATTGAGGATTTTTCCCAGACCAAAGAGGTCGTTCATGTCCATCATCAATTGGGACTGAGTCTTGGGGAACTGTTTCTCTAGGAAGTCTAAGGTGGGGTCCTTCTGCTGCATGCTCATTGAGGAGTCTAGATTGTTCAAGGGCAGCGTTGCTGAGTTTGTATATGATTTCGACGTTACGGCGGTTACAGTGTGTTTTGAGAGCGCGGAGGACTCTCTGTTGTTCTTTGAGCAAGATGTCCTTGCCGTTCCTAAGGTGGGAAGGCATGGTGGCAAGATAAGCTTCTCAACTTCTATTGAGAGGAAGGGGAAGTGGAGTGATGAGAGAGGAGAACAACCTGAGGAGGAGGAACTCTTAGCACTGGTTGTCCTACTACTACGGCAAACTGGAGTCTTCTTAGGAGGAAGCGGCGGGTTTTTGTATTGTTCTGGTAAAGGTTGAGGAGGACCAGTAGAGATAGGAGTCCACTTGTTCCAATTGACAAGATTGCCTGCGCGAGCTTCAGCTATCGGCTGGTTTGCGACAAGATCAGGATCTGAGTCTGTGGCGTGATCGTCGGAGAGATTGGACAAGGGGGGAAGGAAGAGATTGTCTGTCTTCTTCACTAGAGGAGAGAGTGCGGAATTGGGTCTGGTACGGAAGTATAATCAAGAGCGGAGTGTAAATCCGCTGATTGTTAGCTTTGCTCTATGTCTGAAAGAGACAGAGTTCAAAGAGATAAAAACCTTGAAAAATACACAGCCGTTCTCACAAAGGTTGTCCAGCTTATTCGGATTTACCAGCTCAAAAACAGGCTGGATTTGCCAAAAAACTCAGTAAAATTTGCAGATTCTATCTGCAGAATTAACCTTTCCCTGCCAAACTGTGTGTAATTCAGCTGCAGGGTTAAGTTTGGCTCAGTTTTTTTAGAAAATCCAACTTTTTTTTGGCCTGTGGATCCAGCCGACATGACAATCTTTATGAGAACGGCTGTAAGTCATAATGTTTTTTATACGGGTTTAGGTATTTACTTTTTTTTTTGTAGTTATCCGAGTGAGTAAGATGATGAGGCCTTGATGATCCAAGAGCGGAGGCAGGAAGAAGTGAAGATATGGAAATCTAGTGTCTCAATCCTGCGGGGAGGAGAGGTCTAAAGTAAGAAAATTTCCCGATGAGGCCCCCAATTGTGAGCCTGGGTCTCTACGGTGACAGCAGGACACAAGATGGGGGGAAACTCAATGTAATTGCAAGGGAAAGGAATGACAACAAGAGGTAAGAGAGAGGACTTAAAGAATGAAGAATAAGCTGATGATGATGATGATGATGATATTCAATGTTCTAAAACTTGCTTCTCTGACCTAAAAAGAAAGGAATAAAAGGCTCAATCCAAGAAAGGAGAGGCAGTAGCGCCGGAGTGAACTCTGACGCCTCCTTTCTTAAAGAAACAGAAAGGGTGAAGCAGCTCTTCAGCTGTCCTATTTTTTAGGCTAAAGGAAACTAGCCAAGGCTCTTTAAGGGAAAACCTATGTGGGTTTAATAGCTCAAAAGCCCACAGAAAAGCAGAAGAATGATGATAATAACTTCTAAGAAGAAGTGCCTCTGATGAGGAATGAAGTGAGAGGAATTCATGGGATCAATTGATCAGAAGACTACTTTGGAAGAGTAGTAGTGAAGAGTAAAGTAGTTTAAACAACTATTAGTGACCCCAGTGACCACTGAGTAGTGAGGAATGGGGGGACTTGAGAATGAGTTGAGTAGAGTTGAGTACTGTCAGCCTTAGAGACAACATGGTTGCCCAAAAGGCTTCAACAATGTTCTCTTCAGATTCCCCTCACTTTTCTGATCATTTTCATCTATTATTATCTATAGTTGTGATGTATAATTGAGGAGTAATAACACTCTGAACATCTATTATTTTCTAAGTTCAAATCATATTGCATATATGCATTACAATCAACAACGTTAACCATTTTTTCAGCTGGCTGAATGAAAAACTTCATCATCACTCAGAACCACCAACTTAGAAGAAAACAGACAACACTGGACAACACAACTCCTCACTACTCATCAACCTAGGTCCCACCCATTCCCCTCGTCGTATAGTCGTGGTCTATTGGTGTCACTTATTGACTAGTAAGAAGTTCTTGCCCTGTTATCTTTTCCTTCTAAGTTCACCTGAGCTTGATCTTATCCCCTTTCTACTCATCATCTTCTTCTTCATTCCCATAAAGAATCAAACCATCAAAAACATTATAAAACAATCAATCATCTCAAACATATCTTTGCTTCTATGGAATTGCCGCTTAAATCCACATAGGTTTCCTACTAAGAACCTATACCAGTTTCCTTTGGTATAAAAAAGTAAGGCAGTCTCAGACTGGACCTTCTCTGTTTCTAAAGAGAAGAGGGGTTAAGCTTAGCTTCCCTTAAACCACCTCCTTAAGGAGAGAAAGAAAGCCCAAAGAAGGCCAGATATAATCATCATCATCATCATCATCATTACCTTCTTTCCTCTCTCTTTCCTACTCCCTTACAATAGTTTTCCCTTCCTTATCCCTCTGGAATCAACTATTGTTCCCCCCATCTTGTGTCCTGTAGTCACATAAGAGACCCAGGCTCACAAGTACTCAGGCTATTAGCTCTGGTGAGGTAGAAGTTCTGGTTGGATGATCTGATCAAGTTCTTCTGGGTTCCGTGTGGAAGATGAACTCAGAAGATCAAAATGAATATATGCAATATGAATTGAACTTAGAAAATAATTAAAACTTAGAATATTATTCCACTCCATATTGGAATAACACAACACAACTATAGCACATGTAATATATGAGATTGGAGCTATGATTACAGGGAATCTGAGTAAGGCACTGTTGAAGCCTTTTGGGCAACAGTGTTGTCTCTAAGGCTGACAACTGACTTCATTCCATTTCAAGCCTTTTAATTGTCTTACTAAAAAAATGGAGGGTGATGGCCCTACAGGTGCTTTAGTCTTACCAAATTAATTTCAAACAATAGTAAATTTGAAGAGGAAAGAGGAAAGTTATGAACAAGGATACCCGTTACAGCCAATGTATCATAAGATTATCACAAAGCTTGAGGACTACCAGGACAAGGCTCTCGAATGTGAAACTCTTATCATGGCAACACTTCTACACCCAACATTCCGTCTGAAAATCTTTGCGCATTGCTGGCCTGAGAAAGCACAGGAAGCCAAAAAATTTTTAACAAAGCATTTCAAGAAGAGGTAAAAACTTTTGAAGAATAGGAACGATATCCAAACTATGGATCAAAACACTCCGTCTATTGATGAAAATTATATTTTTACTAAGTTTAATTGTCCTTCAAAAACTGACAAATCCAAAGAACTTGAAGTTTACATCAAAAATATGGATTGCCTACCCGTTCCCGATGCAAAAGATTTAGATGCTCTCTTGCCATGGTGGAAGGTATTTTTTTATTCAATAAATCTAGCTCATTATGCATTGGTTCTTACATTTACTTCTATTTTGGGTTCAAATCTTCAGGTCAATTCGTCCACTTATCCTGTTCTTGCATCCTTGGCAAGGGACTTCTTATGTAGCTCGGGATCCTCTTGTACAGCCAAACGTACCTTTTCATTGGCTGCCAATGTTTGCTCCAGTGGCTGAGGTAGTTTAAAACCAAAAACAATTGAACAATGCGTTAGTAGTCACATGTGGTTGAAGGAGGGTATAAAGTTAGAAGGAAATTTTCAAAAAGCTCAGAAAACTGTGATGGACTATGAAGATTTTTGCGTCAAGAAGAAGAAATAAAATTTAGGTAAGCTCAATGTTTTTTTTAAACAATACCTTTTTTGTGCTTGAATAACTGAAATCATATTTTCTAAACAGTTGATTTTGTTATGCTAGAAAATAGGAGATTTTGCCCACTTGATTTTCAAAAGATTTCCCTTTGAAAAAATTCTGCATCATTGATTATGAGTTCTTTTTTTATCATAAAGCTAACATCAAAAAAAAAAAAAATAGAAAAGTAGAAAAATAAAAAAAAGGTTGACGACTTCAAAAAAATCTACCATTTATCCAACTTCAATATTTTTTTCCACAGATTGTGTTATAGCTCTTTTTTGGGTTGTTTTTAGGCTATACTCACTTTTAGTATAGCTATTTTTCTAGCTACGCTAAAATTTAGCGAAACTAGTAATTCAGCCACCCTGATTCTTAGCGTAACTAGCCTTTTGGATACGCTATCAGTTGACGTAACTGATAAATAAGTTTTGCTGCGGTGTAGCGTAGATTTTTTTCTCAACTAACACCGCTACATTACAACTAACACAAGATTTGGGTAGCATTAGTTTGTTTTTTCTTTGGTTAACTAACGCTACGCTACCAGCAAAAAAAAAATCTCAATTTTTTTGCAGCGTTAGTTGTATAATTTTTTTGCTAACAGTAACTTTTGGGTAGCATAGCTAAAAACGCTAACACTACGCTGCGCTAAAGGTACCATTAGTGTAACTGGCCCACTTTTGGGACCAGGGTCATGTCGCTGAGACAAAGGATGCGGTGTCAGCTTGCTACTATGTAAGAGACAAGCCAACACAGTAACAAAGGTAACAAAAGATATAACAAAATATAGATAGAAGACTAACCAATGACCAAACCTTGAATATCACTCCAGAAATGGATTCTACATGAAAAACAACCTAGGGTCCCTCAGCAAAGTGACCCCTTAAATATGGCTCCTTGTATTACTTATACAATACAACAAAGATAACTTGTAGGAAAAATAGGTAAATTACCATAAACCTGTTACATATGACAAATGAGACATATCACATATGTAACAGGTCTCATAGACGAAAATATAATTGTCAATAAATGATACATTAAGCCTGAGAACAAGTAATACAACCACAGATCATGAAAGATCCACAGCTCACACGCATCTTCTACTGATCTAACCCAGGAAGATCAACTTCTGATCCAATCTGTTGATCATTTGATCCAAAGATCTGTCCCCTGCAAATAACAGGCTCTCTGATTTCGTCCCCAGAGCCAGGGATCAATATCTAAACACCTCTGGCTCCCCCCAGAGAGGATTCCCCAGCTTTTACAACCCTTGGAATATTACCACTACGCATTGTCCCTCAGCTTTACTCTGAAGACCAATCTTGTGAACCATTCCAGAATCTTATTAGCCACTTTTCTCCGTCAGCATCATCACCAGAATCATCAAGAATCTCCTCTCTGGTCTTGCTGCTTATCCCTTGGAAGGAATTCTGCCAAGAATTGCTTGTAAGTGCAATTTTGGCCATTTCTCTTCCTTACTAGTCATTTCCCTGGGCATATTCCTGTGAACCAGGCCTCAGAAGATCATGTTACTCGTCAAAACCACCCTGTTAACACAGGTCCTGATAGAGGGCACCATAAAAACCCCTGTACCCACTTACAGGCCCCTCTGGGACATATTTTGTCCCATTTTTATTATTTATATCTTTATTTCTACGTCCCAGAAGGACTCAAAAATATATAAAAACTCCAAAAACATCATTTTCATAGTTTTCCAAACTATACCCATCATCTTTGCAGCTCGTGTAGCTAGAAGGATCTCTCCTTGGCATCACGTAGCCTGTCATGCGGTAAGTGGTTCCATTGTTTTTGTACCCAACAAAGAGACCCATTTCTCCAGTGTTGCCAAATTTTCACAAGTGATGGGTTTTGCAAACCGCTATATTGTATGCGAGGCAGACAAAGGACCTGAGGCGGGAGATGGGGGGAGGAGTCTTGGTCCACAGCTCCCAGGGAGAGATATTTTCACAAGAGGCAGTTGGGAGGAGATTGGAAACAAAAGCCGCAGTGTTGACGGCTTCCGTCCAGTATGACCAAGGCAGATTGCTGGCCATCAGGATGCAACGGGCCTTCTCAATGATAGTCCGGTTGGCGTGCTTGCCGAAGCCATTGTGCTTGGGCGTGCATGGCGGGGAAAGTGTGTGGAGTATGCCACATTCCAAAGTAAATGTCTTGAAGGCTTGATTAACAAATTCACCTCCCCTGTCCAAGAAAATTTCTTTAACAGAAAAGTCCTGGATGTTTTCCATGAGTGCCACCAGCGCCTTGAATTCCTGAAGGGCGTCAGCCTTAGATTTGAGGAACCGAATGAATTTGAAGGAAGAGAATTAATGGTCAACACATGTCAGAAAATAGCGGAAGCCTGAGACTGAGGAGGGATTGACAGGTCCAACCAGGTCCAGGTGAAGACAATGGAGAGGAAAAAGAGCTGGAGAGAAGTGGCTAGAGAACGGAAGGAGAGTCATCTTCGAGCATTGACATACATTGCAGTCTTCAGGAGTTGGTTGAGGCAGGCGCAATGTTTGAAGAACCTGATTGCTGGGATGACTGAGGCAATTGTGACAGAGAGTTGAGCCAACATCTTTCCTTGCAGTGATAAACGCAGCTGGCTTTTCCGCAGAGACGAAAAGGAGATTTTCTTTGATGATGCCGGAGAATAAAGTGCTACTGGGAGAGGTGACCCGGAAGGAAGAGCCACTCTTGGAGATGGTGAGCAATTGATCAAGCATTTGAGTAAGCGAGATCAATTGTTGGGAGATGGTGGGAATGTATAGCGAGTTCTCAAGTTGAACCACAGCGCCCTTGCATACAACCAAAGCAGTGCCAAACCCCTCGGCAATCAACGGAGTGTTTGGATTGCTGGTCTTCATGGTTATAGACTGGGGAGTGAACAAAGAGAAGAGCGATCTGTCCCTAATCATATGATGAGTTGCCACTGAGTCTAAGACAAAAAGGTTATTGTCATCAGCAGCAGTCAAGACCATGAGAACAGTGGCATGAGCGAAGCTGGCGCTGGCGTTGCTTGGGCACTTATTCTTTCTCTTCAGGAATTCCTCTTTTAGATGAGGGTACTTGTGGAAGCAGCGGTCCTCAGTGTGGCCAGTGGACAGTGGGTTGTGTTGCTTATTTCCACAGTAGTGGATCATTTTGCTGGGGAAAGTTGAGCCAGAAGAAGAGGTGATGAGAGCGGATGCCAATGACCCTTCCGTCAATTGTTTGTTCAAGTGGTGCGTCTTGTAGGTTTGAAGGGCGTCCAAGACAAGATAAGGTGTCTCGACGGACTCTTCTGCCATGGCGATCTTGTCAACAATTTGGTCCAGCTCCTGAGCCTTCATGAGCTTTCCAAGAATGACATAGGAAATGATTGTTGGTGGAATGTCAATGGCAACCAACTCGATGTCAAGAAGAGCCGCTTGCATCTTGTTGATGAACTTTTGAAGATCGCCAGAGTAAGTCAAAGCTGACCATTTCATGAATACGCGTCCCCTTTTGACCACCAACTTTGAAGCATACTGATGAGAAATTTTAGTCCAAAGAGCGGCGGCGCTTTTGACAGTTATTTTGTCAATGACCTCATTGTAACAGCGCTCATTGATCCGAGCAACTATGTAAGAGATAGCTTCATCGTTGGCTTTGAGGTAATTCTCCTTGACTTCAACGGGGGCGTTGGCGTCCATCTCCTCAACACAAGCAAAGTAAACTTTCTTCCCTCGCAGGAATATCTTCATCCTGGAGCTCCAAACGGTGTAGTTATTGCCATCCAGCATTGGAATGTTTTGGCAAGAGAGTTTGTTGATGTTCTTGGTCATGTCAGAATGCCTCTATGATAGTTTGTGATTGTGGTTTGTGCTATGAGACTGTAAATCTTTAAGGATCAAAGAAACTAAGAGTATATTTCAATAAGACAATGAATCAACAAAGAAAGAAAGAAAAAGAAAAACAAAGATAAAATTACCTAAGAGGCAAACACGGTCTGGCTATGAGAACAAGAGACAGGAGCTTAGAGAAGAAGGAAGAAAGAACAAAACGGGACTAAAAGGAAGGTGACATTAATACAAGAGACAAAGAAAAAGAGAGGAACGGTCTTCAACATACAATCAAGGAGACGACTGAGTTTGATGAGATCAAGTGAGATGTGTGCGATGTCTTGAGGACTGAGTAGGTTAGAATTTGGACTAGTTGAATGAGGAGCGCAAGCAAGTGATGCAAGAGAGACGCGCGAGTGGAGGAACTAAAGTCAGACCTTTCAAGATAGTGTCTTGAGGGTGGAGTGACAGATGATTGAGCAGAGACAATAATGAGCAGAGATGAGTGCAGAAAATTTCCCCAAGGAGAAAGTCGTCCTTGAGCAATAGAGCCATCTTAAATAGGCAAGACAGTGGTTGAGGAGGAGTTTTGACTGGAGGGATGTTTGATTGGTTGTTGGAGTTAATCGTGAGGATGTGCGGAATTGAGATGATTGTGGAAGGGAAGTCTGAGCAAGAAGAGAAGGCAAGTCTGAGCAAGAAGAGGAATGGGAAGGAAGTGAGGCAAAAGAGAAATGAACGAGGGAGGAAAACCAAGAGAGTGGGAAATTTAGCCAAGAGCTTGGACGTCCAGGAGCGCGGGTTTGCTTGACGTGGGATTTACTTGACTAGAGGAAGCATCAATCTGGTTTATTCCAACAAATTGCTGCTTCAGATGTGGAAAAGCCAATCACTACATCCAAGACTGCCCGACTTGAGCACAGGGACTACCCTTCAACCGGAAATCTCAGGAACCTAGTGCTCTCTATTTACGACCGGCACAACCACACACATCAGCCCCTGCGCCAGCCCCTTTCTTCCCTTTTTTTGGCGCTATGTATCCCACTCCTCCGTTTTTGCACCATCCCCCTACCTTCCCAACATACCAACAACAATCATATGCCACGGATCCTCATTTCCAGAATTTGCCATATGCCCCCCCAATACCTCCCCAGCAGCCAGCCCTCAGACCAGCGGACAACTGGCGACGTGGTGGGCAGATACGTTACTTTACGTTACAGCAGGTTAATTGGAGAAAATAGCTTTTTTTTAGTTATCCATTCACAGTGCTTTTGTAACGTAACTAAATATTGCTGCAAATGTAACGTAACGTAACATTTTTATTTTTTGTACATAATATCATTGGGTAATGTAACCTTCTGGGGCAATGTTTTATTGTGAACAGGATGTGACATGTTGTTGAAAAATCGCTCAATTGCATAATAAATTTGGCATAATGGTTAGTGACTTCCTCTTCCTGCAAGGCTGGATTGAGGTTGTGGGTTCAAGCCCCACTATGGGCAATGCTTTTGAGCCAGCCCAAACAGCAAGCACTACCTAGAAAACAGTTGTTTGGCCAACATGAGCACATTATCTTGCTCACATTGAGAAACATTGACTGATTGAAGGGTCACCTGCTAAGTTGCTCAAACGTTACCCATGTAACTTGTCACATTACCCCAAAGTTATCCATATTTGGTCAAAAAGATAACGTAAAAAATATCTGGGAACGTAACTAGCAGAAAACTAGATCCCTCTTGAAAAAAGATATCGTAACTTGAACAAAGTTATTAGTAAAAAGTCTGTAACGTAACTAAAAAATTTACGTTACAGGTACGTTACCAGTTACGGGTAACGTAACTGCCCACCGCTGCTATCAGCCAGGAAATCAACGCCCAACACCCTCATCTTTGAGATCAACTACATTGGGGGGGGCATTGGCAAGGATGGCAGACGCAGATGTAGAGAACATTGGCGATTTGATTTTGGGCATGGATTTCCATACCATGAGTGCCGGACTTGACGACGTGAGTACCTCAGCCATTATAGACTTGGGGGCTTCCCACAGCCTTTCTCTTCTCCATAAATTTTGTAAACTCAAGGTGCCCATTCCTTTGAATGTAGCCATCAAGGGATCTGGAGCCAGCATATCAGGCGCAGGAGAGCTACGCTCCCGCACAGCATGCGGGGACACAATAGCCCTCAAAGAGGTTCTATTCTGTGATCAGGCTTGTTCCACTCCTGTGTTGCTTGCTGCCTTGAGGAAAGCTGATGGATTTTTTCATTATGATTTATCCAAAGACTCTTTCAAAATCTATGACAAGAACCGTCGCCATCTTTTCAGCTGCGTATTAGAGTGGGACAAGAACAGATGGTGTATCCCCTATCCCATGATCAAATCCACGCCTTCCACCCCAATTGTTATTCCTTCCTCCTTGACTGCTGTTTGCAATTTATCCGTTTCTTCACCTAATTACCCTTTCATAACCCCTTTCAAGAGAGTATACCCATCTAATTGGAATCCCAAAGCCATGACCGCGTCCAAGAAGCAACTTCTTTTCTGGCACAGGATTTTTGGGCATGCTAGCCTCAGGCTTATTTGCTCCCTTGTAAAAAGGCAGATCGGCATTGGGCTTCCAAAGGAACTACCCGCAGGCCACATTCACTGCCCTGTCTGTGCTATAAGCAAATTGACCAGTCTGAACCACGTGACCAGTTCAATGAGAAAACTGGACAAAATTGATATCTTATGCACTGATCTTATGGGTCCTTTTCCAGAGACCACGCCAGATGGGGCCCTTTATCTGCTAACACTTAGGGACGCTGCCACAGGATACTCCTATGCGCGCCTTCTGAAAACCAAAAACAAAGCTAACAATGTTCTCATTGAAGTGATCACAGAACTCAAAACCCAGATGAGGAACAAAGTAAAGATTCTTTGTAGCAACAACGGCGGTGAGTTTGCTAACAAGATTCTAACCAACTTCCTGTCCGGAAAAGGGATTATAGCTAAGAGGTCTCTGCCGTATCAACATTACCAAAACGGTGTCATTGAGCGTTTCAACAGGACAATCGCTGAAATGGGTTGCACGATATTGAGCAAAAGCAAAGTACCTAGGAGTTTTTGGGGATATGCCTTTCAGTGGGCTAATCATGTGCTGAAAAGGATTCCCAACAAGAGTAGTGGAGAGGTAACACCTTTTGAACGGATGTTTGGGCAACCACCACGGTATGATGGTTTCCGAGTTTTCGGATCCAAGGCTTACGTTCATATTCCTCCTGAAAAATGGAAGAAGTTGGATGACCGTGCTCATGAGGCTTTTGTCGTCAGTCACTGCAGAGCCAGCAAGGGTTGGGTGTTCCACCTTCTGGTAGAACAGATGTTTGTATTGTCTTTGATGGCATGTTTTGTCAACAGCCTATTACCGTCAAACTCAATGGTTTATAAACCTCCACCTTTCTATGATCCAGTTACAACACAGCGGACTCTGAAAACGCAGCATGTCATGAGGGACGGCAAGCGTGTGATGACACAGATACCAGCAGAAACTGAACTCCTTGTTGCTCCGTTGGCCACATTTGAACGCAAAGTGTCATCTGATTGACCTGTCAAGAAAATGAGCCTGGATTTCATTGCCAACCAACTTGAGCTTGGGAATTTCTGTCATGAAGAGGAGTTTGGCAACCAGGAGTTGATCATTGACTGCGTACTCAAAAGCTGTCAATTTTTTGGTGTCAGCTGACCCAACACCTACAAACAAGTGATGAAATCAACCAATGCACCCGTGTGGAAGATGGCTATCACCAAGGAGCTGACCAACCTGTCTCAAATGGACGTTTGGACGCCTGCTAAACTCCCGCCATCCACTAATGCTCTCAACGGTAGATGGGTCTTTGCCAAAAAGACCAATGCCAATGGGACTCCTAATTGTTACAAAGTGCGTTTTTTGGCAAAGGGATTCAAACAGATAGCGGGTCTACATTTTGCGGAAACTTTTGCCCCTACAGCTATTTTTGTCTCTCTCCGACTCCTCCTTGCAACGGCAGCCGCGCATCAATGGCCTGTGCACAGCTTTGATTTTGTTGCCGCCTACCTGAACTTGCCTATCGACAAGGAAATCTGGGTAAAGCCCCCTGATGGCGTCAAATTGCCCAAAGGCCATGCCTACAAACTGAAGAAGGCGCTCTTTGGGACCCGTCAGGGGGCCAGGTGTTGGTGGCTGCATCTACGCGCAGTACTGGACAATTTGGGCTATTCACCTTCTCAGTACAACACCAGTCTATATGTGCTGCGCAAGAAGGACACCCACGGTGTGATCTGGGTCCATGTAGATGATGGTGTTGTCACGGCATCAAGTGTAGGACTACTCAAGAAACTCAAGCAAGACCTCAAGGATGTTCTGAAGATAAAGTGGTCACACGGACTCGAATCAATTGTTGGGTTGACCATTGTGCACAACAATTGGGGTTTCAGTCTCAGCCAAACAAAACTGATCAGTGGGCTTCTGAAGAATGAGTGGAACGGTGTACTTACGGCTAAGACGCCATTACCACCGGGATTCAACACAACCA